>LTAE01001218.1:22475-59851 GCA_001647135.1 Pontederia paniculata | reverse complement strand
AGGTCCAATTAAAATAAATGTTTGTTAAAATAATTTTTCATATCTAATTAACCATATTTAACACTAGATAAATATATATATATATATATTATTTAATCAATAATTTACATAATATATTCTTAATTATCTACACATAATTTTCTTCATGCTACATATTACTATCTTATTGGTCATCAATCCTTAATCTAGTGGTTAATGATTATATGCATGCATAACTATTTAAACACATAAAATAACTTAATATGATAATCAAGTCTATAATGATGCAAGAATGATGTTTGTGGAGCACATGCGTGACAATTTCATTCAGGGTGGATTATTTCGATCGGAGCGCCTCATGCCAAGGGTTGACACAATCACGCTCTGGGACGCGCACCGTATCCATGAGACACACGGTTCATTTTCGATTGGGTGAACTTTATCATTTTTCATCGGTGGACACGATCCGTGTCGGAGGTCGACATTGTCCGTCCTTGGCATATTTCATGCCGGTACTTGAAGACGTGGGTCATGTTGTGGAGGATGCGCCCCGTGCCCGGGATGGATCTTTTGACCTTTAAATTATCCTAGGGATAATGCTTTATAGAAAATCATCAGAATTATTTAGGATGATTAAAACTCCTACGAGTAGAGAAAATCAATAGAAAAGCCCTTTTTTGTTTGTTGTCTTAGATGAAATTATTAATTACATAAATCTAATAATTTGTTCCCCCTTATGATCCAAATTATATACCTTCTTCTTTATGCAGTTATCTCCTATTCATCCCTTGTCCTAGGTAATCCTCCTCGTTCCTCCTCCGTGACAAGTCTTCTTCTTCTTTTTGTTGATTTTTGTCAACCTCTCGTGATGTAAAATCTTAAGCATGAGGTTAACCTAATGATGGTGTCATGAGGAAAAGAAAAGGATTTTTACCTTCAATCCAAGAGAAAAAGATAAAACAAAGAGAAGAGGAGAGAGAGGAAGAGATAGAGTGGATTAGGGCTTTAGATTAATTTATAATATAATTAAATTTGTAATCATAATTTAATCAAACTCGGATTCTGACACGTTGGAGTAACACAGTTCGCGTTTTGTTTTAACACGGCTCATGTTCTACTTTTTAGTTAGATTTACCTTAATATGACCACCGTCGCTTTTGGCACGGTCCGCGTTAAATTTTCAATTCGATCCAGATGTAATAAGGCTCATGTCCAAATCCGACATGGCACGTGATGAATCATATATTGAATTGGGAAGTTACGTCAAATGTTGATGCTTAGGAAAAGTTCATAGTTCATGATAATGTTAAGAACAAAAAAAAATTTAGGATGTTCCTAAGATCTTGAGCCTAATGGTTATCATGTTATATATTTGGTTCAATCGAGCTAAAAAAATTCCACAAGCAACCTCTAAAAAATATATTAAAGAAAAAAGATAAAATGATTAACAGAAATAAAATTAAGATAAAATGATTAACAGAAATAAAATAACATGACGAGATTTTACTCGAATTTAAGAGATCTTATGCCACAAGTGGGTTGTCAAGCCACATCCAAATTTGCTCAAACTGTAGTCGTTTAAAGCATCAGGAAAATGGGTATATTGCACTGCACATTGCATGTCTGTTAAGCTAATATTATTAATAAATTTAGTTAATTATAATAACAATTTTTTTAATCATAATTATGGATAATTTGAGTTAAAAAAACATACGTGTATGATTTGTAAAAATACGAAGAAGAAAAACTTGTAATGCAATATATAAGAAAGTAATAATCTACAGTTTAAAAGCTAAATTTCCGATGTTGATGAATCTAAATGAGCTGCTGGATTTAATTCTTGTAATGTTGATGCATACGTCTACCACTTAATTTGTTGAATCATTTGAGGATGTCCAAGATTTCTCAAGGCTATGAATCTCACCGTGTACTTATGTAGTTATACAACCAATAAGAAATTCTCAACATTGACGTCATACACGTGTGTGTTTCTTCTACCTCATGCCCATTTAGTTATTTTCATATTTTTATTTGGTGTGAAAAAGCAGGCACGATCAAGAGAAACACATAAATATTTATTTTCATGTCTAAAACTGAGAGGATCATAAAGTCCTAATAAAATCATTCAAATTGGTCATCCAATGGCCAATTCCCTCAAAATTAATATAAATGTTTTTAACTCTTCAGTACAGCCTTATCTCCGCATCAACCCAATAATAATAATAATAATAATAATAATAATAATAATAATAATAATAATAATAATAATAATAATAATAATAATAATAATAATANCAGCCTTATCTCCGCATCAACCCAATAATAATAATAATAATAATAATAATAATAATAATAATAATAATAATAATAATAATAATAATAATAATAATAATAATAATACAACGGGAATCTTCATAGTTTCTCATTTGCCCTCCCCGGTACTCTTTCCTTCTCATCAAATTTGGCTGGTATGTTTCTTGATTCCCATTTTGAATTGGGTCACATTCACAATCCAATCACCCCCTCAATTAACGCACCAATAATTTAATTAAATCAAAGTACAATAATATACCTCAATAAATTTACAATTAACTATAGGTTATTGAGCCACCAAGTTAATTAATTAAGATACATAAATAATGTGTCCATCATGCATGACAGCTGAATATTTAATTATCCATGGTTTCTCCATATGTGATATGTGCATCATCAGCATGGTATAACATGCATATACGTGCTTCAGAAGGCATGCACGCACGTGTGAAGTTTTATCTAGTTTTATGTCAGAAACATGCATCGGATTCGCTCTACACAAGAATCATTTCCGAGAGAGAGAGAGAGAGAGAGAGAGAGAGAGAGAGAGCATCTCTTGGTATTCTAAGTTTCTAACACTGTAATAGAACAATGAGACAATGCTCAAGACAAAGATCATGTGTTTGTTTCGCATATCTATATGTACAAATGAACATAAATTAATTGTATGTCAAGGGAATCAACACTCAAACAACCAAGTGTTAACATCGTTTCTCGCTAATGCTAGTCAGAGGACACACTGTCTGATCAGCTTTTTCAGATAATATATTTTTTTTTTGCCATATTGATAAGCATTGTTGGATGGTCTTTTCAAGATACATATATCACTTAGGATCCCAAAGCAAGCCTATCAGAATGTGTCAGCTTCCTCCTGTTTTAAATTTATTGATATGTAACCTCACCAATTAATCCAAATTTACTTAACCCAAGAGATTTTAAGAGGACGTTTGGCACATTTTCACTATTATCAACAATAATCTGGATAACCAATAAAATAGATTATTACTTTATAAATTACCGATAATATCATATTATAGTGTTTGGTAAGTACTAGTAGCATAAATTATAATTTAAATTATTAAATAGAAAATTACTAAAATACTTTCAACAAATATTGAACTTTAATCATATAATATTTTATATAAACAAAAGGGTTAAGTTAAAAATTTGAGTTTGGATAAAATATATGAAGTTTATAGTCCATAAAATAATTTAAAGAAATCGAAAAGATGTTAATAATAATATTTTTTAATAAAATATGAATATTTTAAAAATTCGGTTGAATGGATAAATTTGTCAAAATGCGTGTCATCCTACTGGTAATCTGGAAAGACACCTCTAATGGCTGCTATCTTGATTACCAGTAAGGTGGCAATTTAGATTATCAGAGAAGTAAAAAATACCGGTAATGTGTTGCAGCCAAACACGATAATGTGATGGGTTCTGAGAATTTTAATTTAAATAATCGATAATCCAGATAGATTATCTCATACCAAAAGACCCCTAAGGGTATGAAAATGAACGAAGTTGGATTCTCTATCAAATACAGTTTCAGAGTGGTCTGATTGTGCACGAGATAAGATAATGAGTATCATATGTATATGTTTGTCCATTTATGGAGAAACACACACATGCATGATATGATGACTCTCGGAAGTGTTGTCACAGGCTCACATTGGGGACATGACGTACGTACCATGGGTTCCAACTTACAAGAGTAAGAGTATAGAGAAGAAAATAATAAAAGAAAATAAGAAAAGGGAAGGAAATAAGAAATTAAAACTATAAGACATTCTGTAATTTCGAACTGGTGTAACAGCGGACACAACTCCACAAGTGACGTATTATATATTTATCACCCATATTAATACAGACAGGTTGGTCTTCCACTAAAAAAATGGGTTAGTTAATTATTTGACTACATATGTACAATGGGTTATGTCATGCATGGCCACTCATGTCTACTGGATTTTTAGCACTTGTTGATAATGCCTTGAATCTTAACCCAGTGATCAATCTTACATGCCCCCAGTAAATCACAGCCGCTCGAATAGTTGAGGCGACGAAACCGTCCGTCCCATACGGGAGTCTCAATTTTTTATTTTGTATTGAGAGTCCATATATAAACACCCTAAGGTTTGTGTTATTCTGTATCTTGTATCATCTATTATTTTCCCATCAAAGAAACTCTCAACCGTCGCCCGAGGACGTAGCCCAGTTAAGGATGAACCTCGTAAATCTCGTATTTTTCTTCTGTGTGCGATCTTGTCTCTCTCTCTCTCTCTCGTGTAATATCCGCAATAAACTGGTATCAGAGCTGCGAGATTCATCAGCGATCCTCCATTAGACGAAAAGATGACGTCGCACAACGTGAAGATCGAGAAATTTACTGGGAGGAACAGTTTCAGCCTCTGGAAGATCAAGATGCGAGCACTTCTAAAACAACAAGGGATATGGGCACCGATCGCGCAGATTACGAAGGACAAATCGAAGACGGAAGGAGATTCGAAGGGCAAATCAACAGAAATAAGTACTTCCGTGGATTTGACAGCGCTGGACGAGAAGGCTCGCTCCATGATATTATTGTGTCTGGCGGACGAGGTGATCATCGAAGTCGTTGATGAAGAAACGGCGGCTGGTCTGTGGTCAAAACTTCAGAGTCTCTATATGACGAAGTCTCTGACCAATAAGTTGTTATTGAAACAATGTCTATTCGCCCTCTGCATGCAAGAAGGTACTCCTCTGAAAGATCATCTTGATCAGTTGAATACTTTATTGATGGAATTAAGAAATATAGATGTGAAAATCGAAGATGAAGACGCGGCCCTACTTCTGTTAGTCTCTCTTCCTATTTCGTATGAAAATTTTATACAATATATGATCATAGGAAGAGACTATAATTCTGGAAGAAGTAAGATCGAGTCTCCATACTCGTGAACTTCGACATAGGGCATTTGGAAAATCTGTGGAAACTCAGGCTGCGGGATTGGTGACCACTGCTGAAAAGGGACATGCCCCAAATTATAATAAGGGCAAGCCGAAGTTCAAGAAGAAAATCAATCCGAAAGACATATGTAACTATTGTAAAGAATCAGGTCATTGGAAGAAGGATTGCCCTAAGAAGAAGAAGGCCACGGTTGCTGCGGTTGCACATCAAGACAAAGAATCTGAAGATGATGATTATGTTCTTGTTGTGACCGGTCAGAAATGTCTCGAGGAGAGTTGGGTTCTTGATTCAGGATGTTCATATCATATGACTCCAAATAAAGACTGGTTCTCGACTTATCAGAAAATTGATGGCGGAAACGTCGTCATGGGTAATGATGCAGCTTGCAAAATAGTTGGGATCGGCTCAATTCAGATCAGATCTCATGACAATTTGGTGAGGACTTTAACAGATGTTCGTCATGTTCCACAACTGAAGAAGAATCTAATATCCCTAGGAGTCTTGGATTCCAAAGGATGTCAGATCAATGCTGCTGGAGGCATCCTCACCGTCACCAAAGGTGATGCTGTAGTCATGAAGGGAGTCAAGCAGAAGTCCTTATACATACTACAAGGGACAACTATATCTGGTATTGCTGTTGTAGCTTGTTCATCAAAATCGGAATCTGAAACATCCAAGTTGTGGCACATGCGGCTTGGACATATGAGCCAGAAAGGGATGGACATCCTCAGCAAGCGTGATCTTCTCGGTGGTCAGAAGATATCTGAAATCGGCTTCTGCAAGCACTGTGTCTTCGGCAAACAACGGAGACATCAGTTCGGTAAAGCAACACATAGAACGAAGGCTACACTCGACTACATCCATGCTGACTGTTGGGGTCCCTCTCGTGTTCCATCCTTAGGAGGTGCCAGGTACTTTCTATCTGTGATTGATGATTACTCACGAATGACATGGGTATTCATGATGAAGCACAAGAGCGAGTCATTTGAAGCCTTCAAACAATGGAAGGCTCTCGTGGAGAATCAGACGTCGAAGAAAGTGAAGCGCCTTCGGACAGACAATGGCTTAGAGTTCTGTTCTTCTGAGTTTGATCAGTTCTGCAAGGATGAAGGCATTGCCAGACATCGCACCATCAGAGACACACCACAGCAAAATGGAGTTGCAGAACGCATGAACAGGACACTTCTGGAGAGAGCACGGTGCATGCTCTCGAATTCTGGTGTGAGCAAAACATTCTGGGCTGAGGCTGTCAATACAGCCTGTTACTTGGTGAATCGGAGTCCTGCTACTGCAATTGATCTCAAAACTCCTATTGAGGTATGGTCAGGAAACCCTGCTGATTATAATATTCTAAAAATTTTTGGTTGTCCTGCTTATTATCATGTCAGCGAAGGAAAGCTTGATCCACGGGCCAAGGAAGGAGTATTTGTAGGTTATGGCGCAGGTGTAAAGGGCTACAGAATCTGGTCTCCATCAGAGCACAAGGTCATCCATAGCAGAAACATATCTTTTGATGAAGCTTCAATGCTTAAATCAAAGATGGAGGTTGTTGATTCAGCAGATGAGCATGTCAACAAACAGGTGGAGCTTGAGATAACTCCAGTCAGGGATGACACAGAAGTATCACATCAAGTTCAACAATCAGAACAAATAGAACCTGAAGAACAATCTGAAGAGCAACCAGAAGAGGTGACGTCAATTGCTGCTGGGCGTCCTCGCAGACAAGTAGGTCCTCCTAAGAGATATGGCTATGAGGACGTGGTTGCATATGCATTTCAGGTGGCTGAAGAGGTGGAGTCCCCAGAGCCATCTAGCTATAGGGATGCCATCACATGTGCAGAATCTGAGCAGTGGATTGCAGCAATGAGTGAGGAGATGGAGTCTCTTCACAAGAATCAGACTTGGGACTTAGTCAAACTACCCAAAGGCAGAAAGGTAGTCGGTTGCAAATGGGTCTTCAAGAAGAAGTTTGGAATTCCTGAAGCTGAAGGCATCAGATATAAGGCACGTTTAGTTGCTAAAGGCTACAGTCAGAAAGAGGGAGTGGATTATAATGAGATCTTCTCTCCAGTTGTCAGGCACACTTCCATCCGAGTGCTACTTGCCCTTGTAGCACATCAGAATCTGGAGCTTGAACAATTAGATGTGAAAACGGCCTTCTTGCATGGAGAACTTGAAGAAGATATCCTTATGAGCCAGCCAGAGGGGTTCTCCATTCAGGGTAAGGAAGATCAAGTTTGCAGGCTGAAGAAGTCATTGTATGGACTAAAGCAGTCTCCCAGACAATGGTACAAGAGGTTTGACAGTTTTATGACCAGTAAGGGATTCAACAGGAGCCCTTATGATTGCTGTGTATATCACAAGAAGGTGAAGGATGACTTCACCATCTATCTGCTCTTGTATGTTGATGATATGTTGATTGCTGCTAAGAACATGTCAGACATTCAGAATTTGAAAAATCTTCTTAGTGCAGAGTTTGATATGAAGGATCTTGGTGCAGCACAGAAAATTCTAGGGATGGAGATCTACAGGGATCGTGCAAAGGGTAAACTTTTCTTATCTCAGAAAAGTTATATTCAGAAGATTTTATCCAGATTTGGGATGTCATCAGCAAAATCCTTGAGTACTCCATCTGCTCCAAATGTGCATCTCTCAATTACTACTGCACATCAGTCTGAAGCAGAAAAGGAGTTTATGTCTCGGGTTCCTTATGCTAGTGCAGTTGGAAGTTTGATGTATGCTATGGTATGCACTAGACCTGATATAGCGCATGCAGTCAGTGTTGTCAGTAGATTCATGGGAAATCCTGGAAAGGAGCATTGGCAAGCAGTAAAGCGCATTTTTCGATATCTGAGAGGAACATCTGATATTGGCCTCATTTATGGAAGTGGTACAGAGTGTTTGGTTGCTGGTTATTCTGATTCAGATTATGCTGGAGATGTAGATGGAAGAAGATCAATGACAGGCTATGTCTTCACTTTGGGCAGTTCTGTTATCAGTTGGAAGGCTACTCTACAGCCTTCAGTCACACTGTCTACTACTGAGGCAGAATACATGGCATTGACAGAAGCTGCAAAGGAAGGAATATGGTTGAAAGGCTTAGTTGGAGATCTTGGACTGCATCAGGATCAGACTATAGTACATTGTGACAGCTTGAGTGCTATATGTCTGGCCAAGGATCATGACCAAGCACATTGATGTAAAATATCACTTCATTCGTACTGAGAAGAGAATCAAGGTGAAGAAGGTTGGCATAACAGATAATCCAACTGATATGTTCACCAAATCAGTTCCTCACAGCAAGTTTCAACATTGTTTGGACTTGCTGAACATAAGCAATTATCAATAGCCCCAAGGTGGAGCTGGCGGGGTGAGAGCATTGTCAGATATTATATTCTGAAGATGATTCAAGTCAAGGTGGAGATTTGTTGATAATGTCTTGAATCTTAACCCAGTGATCAACCCTACATGCCCCCTAGTAAATCAGAGCCGCTCGAATAGTAGGGGCGGTGAAGCCGCCCATCCCATACAGGGGTCTCAGTTTTCTATTTTGTATTGGGAGTCCCTATATAAACTCCCTAGGATTTGAGTTATTCTGTATCTTGTATCATCTATTATTTTTCCATCAAAGAAACTCTCAGTCGCCGCCCGAGGACGTAGCACAGATAAGGGTGAACCTCGTAAATCTCATATTTTTTTTTTCTGTGTGCGATATTGTCTCTCTCTCGTGTAATATCCACAACAGCACTATTCTGATCTTTATAGTTCATATGAATTATAATCCAAAGTGAAGCTATGTAATCCAGACGATAAAATATATGGCAGAAATAAAGCAAAAGTTAACCTTCAGTCAAGGGTGCATATATTCATCAAATTTCATATCATCTACAGATGTATTTCAGGTATTTCAGAGCACAGAAAAACTAATGTGGAAGACACTAACTGGCCGAGGCGATCAGATAAGATAGAGAAGAAAAACAGCTATAATTCAAGAATAAGCACATGATCGTTTAACCATGTCACAGATAATAGCATAAGAAAAAACTTTGGTAGTGGTGATATATGGGTTAGGTCGCCATATGGGACTAATTTGGTTGAGACAAGACGGTCACACTGAGTTAGTAATTCTGATGATTGGGAATAAGGGAAGTTAATAAAATATTGGACTAAACAAATGATAACAGCCCGACAACTGAAATGAAATAAGAAAATATATTTTTAGAAATTATTAATATTTCAAATGTCTCACTGTAATACTATTAGCAGAAAAGAAAAAAATGTTCATAACTAATATTGCAAGTGATTATTAAGTATTTGCAAGTGGACTTATTTAAGTCCAAGTGCTTGCATAGAATCCTATGAGTTCAAACCTAACATTCCTCAGGTCCAAATATAACCTTAATATGCTCTCTCTCTCTCTCTCTCTCTCTCTCTCTCTCTCTCATATATAAACACGTATATCACGGGCTTATGGATTCTATGAAGCAAACATTAGTTTCATAAGTTCCTTGAAGTTACACAGATATCAAAATATTCAGAAATCTGGAGAATGATGATGTGCTATAACAATAAAAGAAATATACGAGAGACATCTAAATATCTAACATACGGCAGAAATAAGAGCTTGGAGGTGTACTGTAGCATTCTAAAGAAAAAGGAACATTACATTTATCTCATGCATATGTACTCTACTATACTGATTAAACATTTTATGATCCACTAGTTAACTCGAGCACCTCGATCGCTTCCTCAACATACCAAGTGAGTTGCATACCTATTAAAATCATGTTATATATGAACTCTACTCACTTGGTTCTTATTCTTCTTAATTTCTCTTTGAACTCTTTTTTTCCTTCTTCTATCTTATACGTACTCTGTTTCTTCTCATATTCTTATTGCATGCTGCCGCCGGCGAAAGATCGGCTGGAAGAGGCGGATTTCATCTCAGCCTCGAAGGAGTTCATGGCACGTTGGTGCTGATCTCTAGGAGAGATCCCTCCCGCCATGCTCCTCACCATACTTCCGACGCCAAGGAAGTCCCTCGTTAGCCCGTCGGAGCCCCCACCAAGGTTTCCGGCGGCGTTTGACAGGCTGAACTTAGCCTCGTCCATGTTGCACAAGCCCGCGCCGAAAGCGCCAGCGAGGCCTCCGTTACTCACCTGCTCATGCCCGCCGAACAGTCCACTGCCTCCATTTGCCAGCGAGTTCATCAGGTCGTGGATATGAGCAGTAGCGTCGTTCTCCATCTGAGATCGGAATCCGTCTCCTCCACCGCCGAACCCAGACCGGAAGTTGGCAGCTGCACTGGCGGTCGCACCCATTTGAGCTGCTTTCTGAAGCAATGCTGTGGCTGACATCTGAGGGAGGATCTGTTCGTTCGTGAGAGAAGAGTTATAGAGTGAAGTCACTCCTCCTCCTCCCATAGGATCACTCATTAAATTTGCAGAGAAAAGTGTGCTCTGATCCATGCTTCCGTTAGCATTGCCGAAATGATCTGCATTTACCAGTAGGTGGTGGTTGTTTTGGTTGCTGCCGCTGTTGTTGTTGCCCATGGCGTTGGTAGACAAGTTACCGTTGGAGAAGAAGTTGAGATTGAACAGGTTGTTCTGCAGCAAGGAGTGATGTGGCGGAGGTTGGGACTCCTCGCCGAACTCCGAGTTCGGGCCGCCGTGGCCGAGGTAGTATGCTGACGATGCTTGCGGCTGAGGCGACCGGAAGGACGAGGAATTCGACGGCGAGATGATCTGATCGAACTGCGGCCCGCCGGTGCCGCCGAGGTGCAGGAGACCGACGGATGGGTGGTTCTGGTCCTGCAAGGACGCGAGCTGTGAGTTCACCTGAGACAGGCCCAGCGACATGCTGCGATTGCCGTATAAGTGACTGCCGAGGGCAGTCAGGCCGGACGGGAGCCTGGCGCTCTCCTGCGAGAGGGCGTCGCAGAAAGCTCGGTGGGTGATGAAGCTGTCTCGCCTGCATGCATTAGAACAAGGAAAGATTAAAACTATTTGCTAGATCTTTGTCTTGTTTTAATCAACTTTTAATCCTGAGATTGAGATAAGTGAAAGTTAACTTGTCCATATGGGCGTACTTGTATACTGAGATAATACTTTATTTGCATAATAATATTGTGTAACATATAAGTTTAGTTGTATAGGGGTTAAAAATGTTTATTGAATATTAAAGTTCTAGCATTATCTAATTCTCCTGAAGCAACTAATGACTGAATGAGAGTATACCAACTATGATGAGACTGTTCAATTTTCTGTTGAACATGCTGTGATCTACAAAATATGAGCACAGTATGCACAATGTATAACCTTTAATAGGTACATACTCATTGGACCCCATGATTAATATATAAAGTGCAATTTGTGCTGCAAGAAATAATTAACCAGGGTTATGCAGCTAACTAATCTCATGTTCGAAGTTGCTGAAAGGATAAGACTGAAACTAACGCATCATGCAAAGATAAACAGTAACAAATGAACTGGAACCCATTTCCTGAGAATTCTTCCTGAAAGAGAAAGCTCCAAGGAGAGAGAAAGGGACAGGAACAAATTCAAAAGCATCAAACGGAGAGCGAGAGAGAGAGAGACCTGAAGGGAGTCAGTGAGCCTAAGCATCTCAACCAAAGATAAACAAACCCAAATCTAGGACTTCCATTTCAATTAATGCTATGAGAAAATATTTGCAAGAAACGTGAAAATCCCAGCTGCCATGCATCACAACAGTCTGAAAACCATGTCATTAAATAATACCAGAAAGGAACTCTGAGCCTCGCTTGCTTTAACTTCAGTAGGAGAACGGCTTGCCAAATCCATGAAAGCCACAGCCACAAATGCATTGCATTGCATGGCCAACACCTCCATTAAATGCCCCCCTCCAGCCCTTAATCTGTTCATGCCTGTCCTAGTGAACAAACAATTGTAATGACCAATTACAGATACTGCTCTACTCTCACATTTAATGAAGTCCAAATGTAACCCCCCACTTTGAATGAAATCCAAATGTAACTCCAACTTTGAATGAATGTGAGAGAAAGAGGAGGAGGAGAGAGATTGATGCATGAACTTTCCTTCCAAGTTACGGTCCTAACGTTCTCATGAAAAGGTGGACCTGCCATAGCCAGAAGGGTCCTGCCAATGTCAAGCCAAGCCACTAGAGTACAAACCTTGCTACGCCTGCCTACATGGCACCACGTGAATAGGAGAGAGAAACAAAAGTAAGGTATAGCATATGGTTGGTGCCTTGTTGGTTGTAGGAGAGAGAGAGAGCTTAAAAGGTGATAACCTTTTGTTCTTCTTCTCCTCCTCCTCCCTCCTCATTTGAGCTCTGAGTTGAATAAACCTCTGTAAACACGGCAGCAGCTCTTTCTCTCTCTCTATCCACACAGTGAAAAGTTCACGTGGTAGCAGTTCCTTGCTGCCGTTTCCCAACACGTACTCCCCTCCCTGTCTCTCGTCATAGGGAATCCAACCATAACAACCCTAAAAATAAAACCCTAACCCTAGAACATCATCAAAATTGCAAAATTTTAAAGTTAAAAAAGAAAAGTACACGAAGTCGACAAAATTATGTTAGAAAACTTTTAAAATGAACGGTAGGTAGAAACAAATCATTGCTAAAATCAAAGACGTTGAAGGGGACACAGATAGAGCTGTGACTGATATCGAAATCTAGAACAGAAACCTATACATATTGATGCGTCAAATGATGTCGCAATGATGCGAACCAATGCAACTTTACCCCAAAGATATCAGCAAAAAAGATCATATTACCCAAAAATAAAAGGATCTGGAGGAACAGGTCGTCAATTACTGCTACAGGAAATAAAATTTCGATCGATATGTGGTTTGTTCAAACTAATGATTCCCATAGTGGCATGAATTCGAACGCTTATGCTGCATGAATGCGGCACTGACCTGGAGAAGAGGGTGCCGCAGTCGCAGCGGTACTCGCGGGTGCCGCAGGTCTTGGAGTGCGCCTTCCAGTCGGACTGCACGGCGTAGCGCTTGGAGCACTTCTCGCACTTCCACTTCTTCTCACCGTGCTTGCGGCAGAAGTGCTTCTTGATGCCGGTGAGGTCGCCGAGGGCGCGGGACGGGTCGTGGTGGACGCAGGTAGGTTCCGGGCACAGGTAGACGCGTCGCCGCACCTCCTTGGGGTTCTTCTGCTTCAGCTTCCACGGCAGGTTGTGGCCGCGCCGGTGGAGCTGCAGGTTCTGCTCCCGCTGGAACCCCTTGTTGCAGACCTCGCAGATGAAGCGGTTCGTCGCCATCAGCGTCTTCGGCGACAGCGCGATCACCTCGGCGTCCGGATCTGCACGTCGATGCATGGTGCAAGTGGCATCGGTTGAGTCCATTATTAGTTGCTAATTGAATTAGTAACAAGAACGATGAGGGAGGAATGTATAATTGCATTCTGTCGGATAACGCAAACATGCACATGGATTGCGGAAGAACATGTATACAATTCCCATGTTGGAACAGTATAAATGGATATGTTAATACAGTAAATTTAATAGAAAAAAATGCTGCTCGAAGAAATAAAAAAATGTAATTTAAGCACAGAATAATATTTCATGTAATCTCTTGGAGAGAGATGAATTCACTGGAAATTAATGGGATGAATTAGTAAGAATTCGAATTGAAATCTCTGAAATAAAAATAGAGAGATATTTGATGCATGATTCTGCAAACACCAATTGACAGTAGAAACTTAAACAAAGAAGAAGCGATTGCAGAAATCTCCAGAAAAGAACCCTGATTTCAAGATCTGATGAACATTGTGGAATTAAGATATTTAGCTCATGAACATCACGCGAAAAAAAATGCATTGATGGATCTATGCATGCTGTTCGGAAACGGATCAGGTACTTGCATGGAGTTCCCGGAAGGTTCCGCTTCTTCTTCACCGGCGGTGCCGTGGCTTGACTCGGCGGCAGCGCCGCCGACGAAGATTGCTGCTGTGGTTGCAGCAGCGGTGGCTGCAGCTGCTGTTGTTCTTCTTCTCGTACCGCGAAGAAATGCGCCGACGACGAAGCGGAGGCCATTGTTTTCTTCTGTAAATTAGTGAATCAGCTTTACACAAGTAGCAACAAGAGCAAAGAACAAGTCTATTTGCAGGAGCCCTTTGTGTCTTTTGTTTTGCTATTAGGATATGACTGATGAGCAGGCACCCATGAGACAATTCCAAATCAAACCAAAATAAAAATTCCCACTAAACAACATGCAACCATGAGAGGAGCTGCTGCTGATCTCCCTCACTTTCTTGTGTCTATCTCTGTGTGTACCTATCTGCACAGCACTTTCCACACACCTCTTGCCTGCATATAATCTTAAAGACATAGAATGGAACCAAATGAAAGGAAAGGAAGATGGCAAGAAGCCCCCAAAGTTTTGGTACAGAGAGAGAAACACTGATATGAAAAGCCTCCAAATATCCCACACTCTCTTCCCATATCAGCAAAAGAACAAGGGGGGGCTGGAAATCCAAACAAACAGTAGCACTCAAAACTAGTAGAAAGAGAGAGAGAGAAGGAGAGAGAGAGAGGAATATAGAAGATAAAGAATAATAAAAATAAACACAAACCAGTTCAGACCGCTTTCCTCTCCTCTTCTGTCCTTCTCTCTTCTCTTGGACTTGGAGGAGGAGGTGCAGAGGGGGTTGGAGACTACTACCACTCCTGATTGTGGTGGTGAAGGTGGCAGTTGTTGTTGTTGTCTGATTTCATTATCATATGTTTTCCTCTCCTTCTCTCCTCTCTCTCTCTCTCCAGTCACACTGCTGAATTCTTTCTTCTCACTTCCTCTCCCATTAGCATCACAAAATAATGCCAAGAAAACCTGTATATATATATATATAAATTGTTGTGAGAATATGTGTGAGAAATGGTGTACAGTGAAAGGGCACTGTAAGCAGGCAAAAGTGTGTCGTCATGTGACTACGAATGGGGCCACCGACCGCGGCTGGCGATGAGCCTCTCTCTCTCTCTCTCTCTCTCTCTCTCTCTCTCTCTCTCCTGATTTTAACTTTGTACTGATTTTAGTACATCAATTATTACAATTCTCAAGATTTTTTTTGAAAAAAGTAACATGACCAACCACAAGTGAATGATTCATGTCATAAGTTAACCTGGTCAAATTTCGAAAAAGACTAGTAAATTTCCTAACATGATATAAATCCTCTTAAAAACCTTTTTTGAAATATATTATAATTTATTATTAGAAGAATATAATATTATTTATGTAAAGACTCATTGTACTTGTAAATACGAGAAAAAAAAAACAAAATTAAATGTAATTAATGCTAAAGTGTAATAGTAGTGCTTCTAAAGATTTGGTTCTTGTAAAGAAACATTACATGTAATTTATTTATTACAATAAAAAACATTCTTTTTACTGTGGTATTAAATAATTATAAAAAAATTACTAATTTCCTCAACAAGTGAGATGTAACATCATTCATATATTTCTACCCTCCCCTGCTATGATAGTAGACTGCCTATATCTTGTCAATGCATATTTAATATGCATCTAGAATGAGGATCATTTTTCTTACACATTTTTTTTTCTCTGGACTTGTTGCGTTAAAATTCTCATTACTGATCAAGGAAGTTTTAGCCCAAATGAGACTTGTTCCACCCTGAGGAAGTGCAGGTATATCTTGTGCAAGGTACCAGCTGCTTTTATTAGCCTTCACCAACCTCACTTCAATATGCTCTTGTCTCTTGCATTAATTTTTGGTTTTTCTCTAATCAATATCTTTTGGTATTTAGTGGTTTACTATTTCTGGTAGGGGATGATAATACTGTCTGAATTCAGGTTTGTTATACCAAATTCTGGGTTTGTGTAAGACTCTGCACCTTCCAGGGTCACTTTTAGTTGCACACCAGCAGCTTTTAGGGGGAAAAAGGGAAGAAGAAAGGGAATAAAAAGCTAAAGCTAATACTGCCCAAGTTGTTCAGATGGTTTCACTCTCTGAGCAAGTCAATAGATGCAGTTCTTCTCCTGAAAAGGAAATTAAAAAGGGACCTGAATTTGAACAAGGACATGGAGTTTCAGCACTACCATTCATGCATTATTTCATACTTTAGTGCTTTACAATTATGCATCATATATATATATATTATATCATTTATTTTTTTTATATGGTATATCATTTGGTATCCAACAATTTGAAAGAGCTTATAATTACTTGGAAATGAATGAAGCATTTTTGGAGCTCCTTAATTTATTGCATACCTTTAACTGATATAATGCAGTCTGTTGAATTAGTTAAATGAATGAATGCTGCAGGTTAACGTCATTAAAGTTTCTTTCCGATAGTTATTTTTTTTAAATAAGATTCATGCATTAAAGTGGAAAGCTAGAGTTGTCTTGGTACAAAAAAGGTAAGAGGCCCAGAGGTGGCTGCTCTCGATACAAAAAATGCAGCATATTGGTGCGACCCAGATTAGCTAGTTAATCTGTTGCTTTGTTAACCTCCCTGGGTACATGCTTAATTACATACTTGTCAAAAAACTCTAAAGTATTTAGTATATCGACTAGAATGTTTCTTAGCGTCCAAGGCTTGTTTCCTGATGTATTCAGCAACTGAACTAGTGTAGCACAGTCTGTTTCAATATGGATCATCCTGAAACCCAATTCTCTACATGTGATGAGGCCGCAATGAAGTCCTCAGGCTTCTGATTCCAGTGCTGAGTTGAAAATCCTGTGAGTGGTCCCTGCAGCAATAAAGTTTGTATCAGGAGATCTTATCAGATAACCTGCTCCCCCCATCTCCATTGGATCTTTGAAAGATCCATCTGAGTTCAATTTGACCCAGTTTGGAGGTGAGGCACCCAACGTGCCAACATGTGGTCGTTAGGGGTTGTTAGGGTACCCTCAGAATGGATAGTTTGCTCATATTCATTAGCTGCGACCAAGGCTCTATGCCATACTGCTTCCACAGTTGATTGTTTTGCACTAAAATGCTTATCATTCCTCATGCACAAATATCCCACAAACAAAAGGCAAACAAAGACAATGTAAAAGATTTAGATGATGTTGTAAGATTGTAACCCTCTTTAATCCAATCCCCTTCTGCCCAGGAGTTCATGAAAGAGAAGGAGAAATTCATGTGTTGCTGAAATATGATCCAAAGTTGTCTACTAAAAGAGCAGTCAAAGAATAAATGGTTGTTTGTTTCCAATTCAGGCCACAAGCAGTGCAGTCTGGATTAATAGAGGGATAAAAAATTGTTAGAGTATCTTTAACGGGTAATTTAGAATGTTTCAATTTCCAAAGAAAGATATGTATCTTGTGTGGTATAGGAATGTTCCACAGTTTCTTCCACCCTAACCAACTGGAGCAATGTGGCAATTGGGCTGGCACAGAAATGAATCTATAAACTGATTTTGCATGAGCTATTCCACTAGGGTCTGGGCTCCATATCCATTTATCATCACAGGGTTGAGCAGATATATAAATAGAAGTGATAAGCTTCAGTAAATCTTCACCAAAATAGGAATGTAACAGAGAACGGTTCCATGAGTGTCCAATTATAAGATCTGAAACTAACATATTTGAAAGAGAAGTATTGTGCACATTTATGTAAGTATGTTTGAGGACTAGAGGTGTGTTAAAAAGCCAGGGGTCCTTCATGATATTTGTTTGTCTGCCTTGACCAATTGGTTTCCTTAAGCCTAATTTGACCTTATCCATTGTGTTCATGAAAATTTTCCAGGACCAAGCAATGTGTGTGTTAGGTGTGTTTGAATGGAGGCATGACCAGGGGTGGATTCGGCCATACTCGCCCAGAGGTCATGATTTCCATTCAGCACAGAAATTAATTTTTTTGTAAGTAAAGAAGCTTGAATGCTATCTAACTTCCTTATGCCCAATCCTCCACAGTGTCTAGGCAGTTGTACTGTGGCCCAGCTTATCAGGTGACATCCTCATTTTTTCCCTTCAGAGGTCCAAAAGAAAGACCTAGCTAGTCTTTCAAGTGATTCTAGGGTGCCTCCAGAGAAGTGCATTGAATTTAGGGTGTAATTTGGGATGGTGTTCAGGACTGCTTTGATCAATGTTGATTTTCCAGCTTGTGATAATGTTTTTTGTTTCCATCCTGATAACTTGGATGTGAATTTCTCCTCTAAGAAACTTTGGTCTTTGGTGTTTAGGAATTTGTATGATATAGGTACCCCTAAGTATTTAAAGGGAAATTCCCCTATTGACATGTTCAACTGCTGCTTGATTTTAATTCTTCTTTGGGCATTTAGTTTTTTTGGCAAAAAGATTTCTGATTTATCAAAATTAATCTTTTGGTTAGTGATCTGACCATAAGTTTTAAAGATGGAGTTTAAATTTTTACAATTTGTCACAGTTGCAGCCAAACAGATAAGGATATCATTTGCAAATAGTAAGTGGCTTAGAGAGAAAGTATGCAGTTGAAATGGTTTGATAAAGGAATTCAGTTCTGCCTGCTTTATGAGAGAGGATAGCAGTTGAGAAACAATGATGAACAAGTAGGGTTATATAGGGTCCCCTTGTCTAATGCCACAGTGGCTTTTAAAGGGGGAGGATGAAGTTCCATTTATACTACATGTGAAGGTGGGTGATGTAATGCATGCTTGGATCCAACCTATAAATTTCAGTGGAAAGTTCATGATAGTAAGGATCTGGATTATAGTCTGCCATGATACTCTATCAAAAGTCTTGGTCATGTCTATTTTAATCAACACATGTTTTACTCTACCTTTTTGTATTGAGTGAGCCAGCTCTTGGGCCATTAGAATGTTATCTTGTATGGATCTTCCTGAGATGTATGCTGCCTGTGCTGGGTCAATAAGGTTTCCTAGTACAAGTTTAATTCTGTTTGCAAGAATTTTAGCAATGAGCCTATAAACAACATTGCACAGTGCTATGGATCTATAATCCGTGACTAGTTTTGGGTGCTTCTTCTTGGGTATGAAAACTAGTGAGGTGTTTGACCAGGCAGGAGGTAAGTGATTTGTATTAGAAAGATAGGATTTCAGTTGTAATACTTGGGCCAAGTATGTCCCAATATTTCTTATAGAATTCAGTGGTATAGCCATCCATGCCTGGGGCTTTACCTAGGGGCATTGACCAGAGGCATTGTTTGATATCATTCGCATCTGGTTTCTCCAAGGAAAAGTGAAGGGATTGATCTAGTTGAGGCAAGGTAGGATAGGCTGTCAGATCTAGGGGTGGCAGGTGAGGAGGCTCCCAATTTTTTTTGTAATGTAAGACAAAAGTTTCTTTTATTAGTGTTTCATCAGTTATGTGATTGCCATTTGAGTCCTCAATGCTGGAGATATAATTGTTTCTGTGTCTCATCAAGGTGGATAGGTGATAAAATTTGGTGTTTTTGTCTCCATCCTTAAGCCAATTGATAAGTGACTTACTCCACCATTTAATACTTATTTGTCTAAGGAGTGCAACATGTAGGTTATATTTTGCTCTCAGTTCTCCTAGTTCTGCCTCACTGAGACCATTAAGGGCATCCTTTGTTTCTAAAGTACTAATGTCTTGTTTTACTATTTGAACCCTTTGTTTTAATCTGCCCAGCACATTTTTATTCCATAGGATGGTTTTCTTTTTAATTATCTCCAGAGCTCCCTCAGTTGAGATAGGGTTGTTGGATGATTGTGTTTTGAGCCACTCTCGTTGTACTATGTTCCTTGGTTCCTCATATTCGAACAAAAAATGTTCATACTTAAAGAATTTCTTGGTTCTTTTTTGTATATGGTTAGTGTCAAAGAGGAGAGGGCATGATCAGATGCTAGTCTGCCCAAAGTACTTAATGTGAGGTTAGGAAACATTGTTAACCAATGTTGAAATGAGTGATCTATCTAATATGCTTAAGATTCTTGCTAACCCTCTTCTATTATTGCACCAAGTATAATGTAGTCCCAACGGTTGTATGTCTATTAATCCCTGCTTAAGAATGAGCTCCCTGAGGTAACGTATTGACTTGGTTAGTTTGAAAAGTGAAACCACCTTTTTTATCACAGGGGGCTAAGGTTGAGTTCAAGTCTCCTATAAGTAACCAGGGAGTATCATCTAACTTTAGTTTCAATAGTTTATTCTAGAGTAAATTTCTTTCAGAAGGTATTATATTAGCATAGATGCAAGAAACGATAAAAGAGAGGTTACCCAGAGTGACTACTGCATGTAGTATTTGTCTAATAGATTGGATAGATGTTACCTGCATGTCATTGTTGTGCCATGCAAGTACAATACCTCCCGCAGCACATGTGCCCTCATGAGCTGCATATTTCCATTGCCTCCCTATTCTTTTGATGTCTTTCTTTGTATTTTCCTTATCAGCATGCGTTTCCAGCAAGACTAGGATGTCCGATTGTAGTCATCGTATAAGATCCGAGAGTTTGTTTATGACCTTACTTCTAAAGTCCTCTACAATTCCAAGCAACTATTTTCATCAAAGACCTGGTATGTTGGTTTTGTGGACAGCTTCCGGCTGTTCACCAGGTACCTCTTCAACACCTGGATCCTGCACATTTAGAATTGTGTCATGCATTAAACTTGTGTAATCACGTCGGGACTTACCTCCCTTTTGCTTGCCGCTCTTTTTCTTTGACTGCAAGGCCGGTGGGGTGGGAGAGAAACGATTAGTAGCTTTTCGACTCCTTTTGGCCTCGGTGAAGGTTGATGGAAATAGGTCCATATCAACTTCTTCCTCCTACGATTCCTCTGACTGGTGAGGGACTTCATCCTCTGCTTCTTGTAGGCGTTTTGAGAGCATTTCCACCACTTCACAGTGCTTAAGGGGCGAAGTGTTTCTTTCCTGGCTCCTTCCAGCTTCAGGGTGAGCCTGCATTATTTGGTAAGTACCGGAGGAGGAGGGGTCATGTGAGGGTGAGACTCGATGGCTTGGGGGTGGTCGATATGTGGGGGAGTATCATGTGCAGTGTGCGCGATTGAGTGGCGCAGATCTTGCACTGGGGACAACGTGGTAATGGTGTGCGGAGAGTTTATGGGGGTTCGTGAAGGGTTGGAAGTAGGGTTAGGGGAACCTTCATGACCGTTGGACCCCTTAGTCACTGGCTCAGCCACTTGATCAGGAAAGGACGACTCCTGATCAAGCGGCAAGAGGGCATCAGAGGGGTTTACGGAGATGAGCGGTTCATGTACCTGAACCGGGTTCATGGAGCCCTCACCGGTTTGACGGCGAAATCGACCGCTCGCCGGAGGTCGCTCTGGTAACCGACGTCTCTGTGGAGGGAAAGAGTGTATCCAAAGGCCATACAGTGGTTTCCCGGCCGCCGCTCCTCTGGGATCCTGTTATGTAACCTGCCTTACTAACTCATTAGCATCAAGATTAGCAATTGTTTTAGCTTGAGGGCAGGAAGAAATGAGGTGTCCAGTCGTTCCACAGCAAAAACATAAGGTCGGAAGGTTGTCGTAGGTGACGCGCTGGAAAACCTCTCGTTGGTTGGTGTTCTGATCCGTACTCCCGCTTTGATCGGCTTTGCTAAGTCCATTTCTACACATACACGCGCAAATTTGCATCTCTCGCTTTTGATGGTGTGTTCATCTACTTTGAGTGGATTACCAAATCGTGCTGCTATTCTGGTGATGGACTCTAGGTTGCTGATTTCTTAGGGAAGATCAAGAAACTGAATCCAAATGGGAGAGAAATTGACCTGCTCACTTGTTGGACGGAAGAACGGTCGCGGCAGGGAGATATTGAGAAAGCTCCCGTTAATGTTCCATGGACACTCCGTCAGAATGCGCGACATGTCTTCAGAACTGTCGAATTTAAACAAAAAGTAAAAATTTCCCAATTCCATAGTGTGTACTGGTGCCTCAGGTTTCCAGGTCTTCAGTATCTCTTCCTTCAAAAGATTTAGGGCAGCAGCCTCACAAAAGAAGCGCTCTAGTAGATATTTGTTAAGCTCTTCCTGCCTTTTCGCTATCTCACCCTGGGGAATGGTTACTTCATCCTCGGTGGATTCTTGTAGGCGGCGAAGCTGATCCGGTGAGATGCCATGCCGAATATGTGGAGTCCTTGAGCCCCTAACTATGTTTGACCATGAATGTGAGGGGCGCGGTGGGGGATCAGAGTGTATTGATGGAGTTTGCAGAGATGAAGGGTTTGGGAGGAGTGAGTGTTTGGAGAGATCGGGGGGTTTTCCACGCGAGCCCATCGATCCTTGGCAATCTCTCGCTGACTGCACTTTGATCACCCGGACTCCACTTCTGAGAATTGAAGACTGTCAAGATCCTTCGGTCCTTTCCGATAGTTATTAGTTCCATTATTATTTAGCTAAGAATATTTTAAACAAGAATACTATTAGAGTTTGACTTGATAGAAATACTGACTGAGTTTTTATCTCTTATTTTTGGAGTGTGATCTAATTTGTAGTTATTTTTTGTTTTTAAAATTATTAATTTAGGATTATGTCTCTCTTGATTTGTATGAATCTTTGAATTTTCAACTTGTGTTAGATTCTAGATTTGAAGAGTCTCAAAACAAGGGATGCATGTATATATTCCCATTAGTATTAATGTTTTATATCCTCATTTGTAACTCATTACAGGGCAGCTTCCCCTCATATGATCAATGAACCCCAAGTGACCCTCCCTTATGTGAGAGGAGACTTGGGATTATGTGTTAATTTTAATATCATAAATATGTCTTTATGTAAGTCGATTTTCTTTCTTTGGCATGACATTTATAAAAAGAAATGGTAACAATACCAAAAATTTTATCAATGTGTTGTTGTTCATCGGCGATACAACATTACGTGGAGATATGAAATGTGAAGATCAACAAAATATTTGTATGGTCACACAATTTTAATCTTTCTCAAATCAAGATATAAACACTCATGAAAGTTACAAGGAACCCGGACAATTCCTACAAATGACAAATAAAAAAATAATCTCAAGGACATGGGAACACAAGTCGATAAGATTCAAATAATTATATGATGTTGTGTCTCGGTGATAAAAAGTATAGTTATATAAAAAGTATATTCAAGCCACATGAGAATTATTAGACTTTGATTATAATTTCTACTGGAGATTTCTAATTTTTTTATATTTGATGTATGATACAAAACCCTATTTTTTTATTGACAGGATTATATCTTCGCTTATTTATGTGTGAAACTTGGGATCCCTAATTGATGGAGATGTCTGGACTTTCATACCCTATAAATAAGGATTATTTAACTTTGTCAATTTTTTCAAACTCCATTGGAAAAAGGTGCTAACTAATCATCAAAAATAAAGTTTTTGACCGAATCAAAATTATATTTGTTATCTTAAATGTTTAAATTTTTATATCAAATAGAGCTTTAAGTAAATTAATCTCATAAATTTAAGGGATGTCCTAGGATGCCAGCGGGTCAAGATAAAAAAAATGAATCACATGTAACACATTGGAAATTTTAGTAATTAAAATTCATTAATAAAAGGTCCATTAAGGCTAACTAGGTCTGACATACACGGTCCGTGTTCGGTCTTCAAGGTGTTGAAGCTATTGTTGTCCTTGTCTCTGTCATGTGATTAAAGTAGATTATTATTAACGAATAACGGTAGTAATTATCATATCTTCAGACAAAACCCAATAGACACGGACTGCGATCGCAAATTACGAAAAATGGTTGTGACACCCAAACGTAGGTCGCATTTTCCAAGACAACGAAGAGGCAAGGAAACACTAGCTGTGTCGCCCCTTGACACCGACCATGTTCAACAGATCAAAGACGACGCCCACGTAGGAAAAACTGAACACTAAACTGACACAAGTTGTGTTGATGATGGAGCACGGACACTAACTCTTGAAATGGTTCGTGTCACCAATACGCGGACTGCGTCACCTCACTAATTCAAATAAGAACCAAAAACAAGTGAAGGGACGCGGGTCGGGTTCTCCTGAACCAGTGGCGTCATTGTTGAACCGAAAAGTCTTCAAACAGATTGTGTTGTCCTAATACACATCATGTCTAGAGTGAACATGGGTCGGGTTGTCTTGAACCCGAACCATGCTATGGCATATCCATGTAGTCACGACATGTGTTGTCTGGGTATCGGACACGAGTAATCTTTTGTTGACTTCAAGCACCTGAATAAGTCCTTGGGAAACGGAATCATGTCCACCACCGACACGAGCTGTGTTCCCATCTCCTAAGAGAGAATAATATTGTTTTATGTATAGTTTAAATAATGGACTATTAATGGGCCCTAACCTATAAAAGGTTTTAGATGCCCTTGATAACACTATTTAGAAAATGAATATTACATGTGAATGAATTTATGCATGAAGTGTATGATTTGATTATGGGTGAACTAATACAATGGATCTTAAACGTGGGATAATTGAGGTTCTTAGAAAATAATTGAGTCCCCCGTGGACTATCGGTCCATTCGAACTTCACGTTCTAGTTTCACAGTCTTTCAAAATTCCCAAAGTTTTGCATCTACCTTAGTAGCCGCCTTTGCCCCCTTTTGTATCATTCTTTGTTTGACCAACTAATTGTGTAATCTTAACATAGATGTCATCTCGTCCGCTTGCATAGAACCATCTTCTCTCGAATCTCCTCGATGTTCCTGGGAATTATGACCTTCGCTTGGACTGTTTATGTGTTCCTTCGGGAACAATTGAGATTACTAGATATTTTCTCTTAGCTAGCATTAATGGCAAAAGATTAAAATCAATGACATTCGTTACTATTAAAAGCTCACTAGCTAGCTTTAATGGTCATAAGAAAAAGATTGAATTGGACAAGAACCTATTAAATATAAAAGAATGTGCATTCTAGCATCCCATTGCAACTGAGATTGTTATACTAGATAATTAATGATACTGTAAAGAAAGGAATAAAGAAATGAGAAGATAAAACAGTAAAGTAAATGAAAAGAGGAACTATTGATATTGATGCTAAATTTCTTTATTTGTTTACCTTTGATTTATCCTATTGTATATTTTTTCTTTGACATATTAGTCTTCATCGTTCATAGAAGAAGTGTCGCCCCTATTTCTGATCCTGCAGGTGATGATTACAATTGATATGTAATGACATTGATGATGCAGACGTTCGTGATGTGTTGTCTTACACATAATAGAAGTTTAGCTTGTGTCAACTTAGTTTTCTAAACTCTTTTTAGTTATCTTTTCATTATTGAACAATATAATAGAGTATTTTATATTTTGGCTAGACCTTATAATAGAGTTTTATTTTAATTTATTATTTTTGCACTATGTGTCAATTGATCAAATGTGGAGTCAAAGAAAAAAAGTCAATTGAAAGCGCATTTTACCGCTCGACGGGTGTGCTTCTATGTCAATTTAATCACAAAGGCATGATACTATAGCAAAAAAATAAATTATACTCATATGCCAAAACTTTTCATTCTAATGATATTACAAGAGTTATTGCTTATATTATATTATGTCTGCACTATTTTCTCAATTTACCTTAAAAAAATGTGTCCCGGGAATAAACGTATGATTGATTATAACCATTGGAACCTATGAGTTATTAAAGTAATTATATTTGTTCACCTTATTAACAATTTTGTACAAGATATTATTCTTTGTCTTTAAAGTGTCCTGAGCAATAAATGATGATGCTTAGATTTTAAAATGTCATAGTGGATCGCTCCTGAGCTTCTTTAGATTTAAATAAATTGTCGTTTTTAGTTGAAGACTATATCAAGTTATTTGGGATATTATTTTTAAAAAAATAATTAGTATATTTTCAAATACCTTTCCGAACTATGAGATATTTTCATTTTTTTATAAACTATGAAACTAATCGTTACATCATTTAAATAATTGCAACATTTTCATTTTATCCTTACCTGTAAAATAATCAAATCTTAATGATACATGTTATACATATATTTAAAACATAATAAATAATTAAGATGTCATATGTGAAAAAAAGTACGTAATTTTCATCAATTGAGCTAGTAATAAAATGTTAAGATAATTGATACTAAATTATATTTTTCACAACTCCAAATGTATAGAACATTATGAGATCATCTATTTTCAAACTCGAATTCTATAAAATTGAACTAGCTAATAACAAAATTCAATAATTATCCACCCTAGGATTTGATTTTGGACAATAACCCTCATGTTGGCTCCGCTATTATTTTTTGTTTTCTTGTTTTGATTACACTTTTATCCTCATTAATATCATTGCAAATTAAAAAAATATAAACAAAAATAATATAGTTGTATTTACATTAGTAATGCTTTTTAGCCTTTTTAAATAATAATAGAGGTTTAATATAATTTAATAAATAAAATGAGAGAAAATTTTACAAAAGAGCTGGTAGTGAGTAAAGTGCAAATTGATGCTTCAAGCGAAGTTTAGTAACAAATATCAATCATTCATAATTTAACATAGAAAAAGGTTATTTTATATAGGGATTGTTTGATATAAGAACAAGTAGAGGATAATACCTCTTATTCTTGATTTTTAATCAAATGCCTTAAGAATGATATGTTCTTACTCATTTTTAAAATCATCTCGGTACATATGAAATCACCTAATTTTGTTCTTAAAATAAGAACAAAGTGTTCATACTAATTAGCAGGAACACTTGGGTTGTTCCTCTATTTTTTTTTATTTTAAATTTACTTTACTAAATTATTTAAACTTATTAAATATATGATTGAAACATTTATTAAATTTTACACTAATGTTATATAGAAAGAATAGTAGAATATAATATTAGCAATATTTAATATTAACACTTTAAATATTAATTAGTTATTATACTATCATAATTATTGAGTAATAAATATATTATAAAAAATAGAATATTGAATAATATTAACTAGTCTTGTATTATTTAATTACTATAATAACATAATTATTTAGTATTTCATATTTATTTAAAAATTAAAGAATAGATGTATGCTACTAGAAACATATTAATTTATGTAATTAAATCCATTGTAGCACGAATAATTTTATCATTATTTAAAGTTATTTAACTCAACAAACAGAGTTGTATTATAATTATTTTTTTATATTAATATAATTAATAATTTAAATAAATTAATAAATATGATTAAGTTAAATATATAATGAAAATATTAAAAATATTATTTTATTAATTTTTTGTTCTTATTTCAATCAAATATTATTTAATTTTATTCATTAGAACAACAAATAATTAATCAAATATATCATAATAATACTACAAAAATATCTCACTCTTATTTCTACTGTGAGAAGATGTCACTTTTATTCATATGATTCTAATCTCCGTACCAAAATGGGCCATAATATATTTTTGGGGTTTAGACTGAAACTTCTTTTTTAATTCTTGAACAAAATTTTAAAATATGATTGTTATATGTTTTTTTTAAGAAAAATATTATATGTAGTTCTTTTTACTAATTAGATTACCTATATATGATTTCCTTTCCTTTTTTCCCTGAGACATCGCACATTACAACTTATATGAACTTGTACATTAAATTTCGACCTACTTTAGTTACCATCTTAATTTATCCAAATTGTTTTAGATCCATTAGTTTTAACAAAATTGCGCTCGTTTCGGTTTAACTTAGGATCATTAGCTAAGTAATAATTAAAACATCGTAAATTTAACATAGATGACTAAAATGTTACCTAATTTTTTTTAGTATAACATATTTTTTTCGTATCACATTATTTCACTGATATTAATACTAATAACGTTCCATGTGTGAAAATGGCTTCACATAATCGTTCTTTCCTAACAAAATATATAATAATAAAACACAATTAATTGAACTCATGGAACTTTTGAAATCAAAATTTACTCCAAAAATAAACTAATTTTACAATAATTGCGTAGAACCGAGAAGGACATCCTAATTAGGTCTCAACTACCCTACTACAAAAGATAAACAAAAATATTAATTAGCATCTACCTCAATTAGTTAATAAATCTTACACAATGCATGAAGAGATTTGTTAAGCATCAACTAATTAAGGATCGAATTTTGGCAGCTTGCGAACCAATCCAACACCCTTCAAAGACCAGATAATATGATCGTGACACCACATGTAATGGAAGACATAACTATATATTATATTATGTTATGTTTTATTATATTATGACTTCTATAAATTTCAAAAGAAAACATTTTTTAATTCCAAACTAATCCCCGATATCCAGTAGCTAGCAATTAGTCGAGTTCATCAAAGTCAAAACTATGGGCCACAAGGAAGGCATATAGTTATATTAACCAGCCGACATTCATTAATGCATAAAATTGAAATAATAAATAGCATGTTGAAGTTAGAATAAAATGGCACTATAATTCTTCTGGGTTTAGTGTTTAAATTTTTAAAAATGATAAGTAATTTTAGTTTAAAAAATTAAAATTTACTGTCCATCACTACTTGTTATCCAATTTTTAATATTTACAAGTCCATTTTTTCTAAAAACAAATATGTCAGAAACTATAAAAGGTGACATAATTTGTAAACGTTAATAACCATTTTTATTTCCAATTGACTAATTATTATTTACTAAAATTTTGAATTTAAGATTAAGACAGAAAAATGTCGCAGCGACTTTTATGTATAATTAAAATAACAAGTGTTTCCCATATATGTGATATGACATGGAGATATTTATTAATATTGTGGAGACAAGAAGGAATTCCGTGCAAAATGGCATTTTGTTTTCACATGGAGCGTGTACTACTTAATCAAAGACACAAACCCTAGAACGATTACATCTAAAGGACATTCATTCGCATGGGAGATTTCATGTGAACAAGCTAGCTAAAGCTGCATTCATCTTGTGATTTTTCTTTTTAAAAAAATAGATATAGATACAAATGACAAGGGTAGCTGCTCAGTTGTAGGCTTGTGACATGCACAGATATTGACATGACATTGGTATGCTCAGCCTCCCTTCTTGGCCTAAAGATTCTCATCTTGATTGCATTCATGATAGCTAGGCCCCTCAGTGACATTCATGCACACACATGTGTAATTAATGCAGGTGTTACATCTTGGACGAGTAAACGAGGCTCCTCTATAGTTGTATTCAGGTATGTGTTGTCTTCAAGTCCATTTCATGACGGTATACCATGCAGAAAAATAAATAAGCATCGACTTAATAATATATAATAAAAATATATATGATGCACTCGTATAAAAATATCAATATTTTTTATATAAATAAATAATAATCAAATTATTTTATACAAAAATATAATTATATTTTTATGTGTACACGTGCTGCATTAAAATTATATTATACGCTTTTTGCCCTCATATATATCTAAATTTTACTCTTAGTATAATAAATGTTTTAATAATAATAATAATAATAATAATAATAATAATAATAATAATAATAATAATAATAATAATAATAATAATAATAATAATAATAATAATAATAATAATAATAATAATAATAATAATAATAGAGGTGCAATGGTTTTTTAAGTTTTTCATGATTAAATTTGAATATTTTATTTTTTTGTGAATTAATGACTCAAATTGAAAAATATTACACTTTATTGTGGATCATATATAGTCATATGAAAGGCTCAGAATTAATTATCTTGTACTGCAATAGCTTAAAAACATTGCACCGACTTATATGAGATACAATAGGTGTATAAATCAGCTTACATAAAAGGCATCAAAATAAACAAAAATTGTTAGTAATTCTGTTTTAAAAAATAAATATTTTTTTGTTTCATGACATTCAACTTGTTTTCACTAAAATTATTAATTAGTTTATTTTATTTCTATATGGATGTCAAGTATATATGTACATATAGTTAGCATCTAGTAGGATATTTACGATAGATAAATAAATATTTAATAAAGGATACATACTGTATAAGTACTGCATATTACAAACATAAACTAAGTATATTCTGCATTATGCATAACATAGTAAATCTGCTTCCGTTGATTCCACTCTGCGCTACGTACATAATTTGTATTGATCGAAAAGAAAAGAAAAACTCTATGGAAGCATATTAGAAACTTATAGAATTATGTATTATATAAAGTCAATATCCCCCACATGGATGTTTTTAGCCATCGATCCCGTCAATTATTGCAGGAACATTTTCAGTTTGGATCAAACAATCTCTTCCAGTGTTGTTAAAAGATTGTCTCTTTGCAGCCTATTCCACAAATTTGGGTGTATTTTGACATATAAAGGAAAGTAGGGACACCAAATAAGTTTTCTCTTCTTCTAACGACGTTTTCGAACTGAATCCACCCATTTCTTAATTATATGAAGAAATTAAATAGTCTTCAATGATTATTCGCCTTAATGTTAGATTAATTAACTAATTAAATAGACGCAAAATAGTACTTAATTATAAGCAAATTTAATATATAATTCAACGATGTGTTAGGCAAAGTCCCGTTCTACGTGCATGTTAGTTAGAAATGCAAGGACTTTAACTTTTTGACTAAAAAAATATTGAAGGCTCCGCAATATAGATAAATAACGAAGAACAGAAAGATACAGATTGACAAACACACATAAACACATATATTTTATATGATTTATATATGGATCTCCTACATCCACAATCATCATAGAGATTTTCACTATATTGTGTTCAAATAATCAGAGTACATAACTGCTTTAAAAATAACATATATATGATAGAGTTAAGACAACCACTCACAAAATAATGAAATTACATATATATCCTTAGAAAAAAAATTCTCGATCAACGCCAATAGATATTGAATGATCAGTTTTCATCTGCTATCTCCAATAATATCTCACTTGGTGATTTGATCAATACGTGAACACGAGGGAAGATCACTTATTGAATACACAACTCTGGACGGGTCCTCTTTTCAACTAGCACCGGAGGCAACCAAAGGTTGTACTAAATCTCTGTTTTTCTATGACCATCATCTTGGTCAACATATTAGCTGGATTTTCTAGCCCACGAATTTTCTCAAGAACCAAGTCACGTCTTCACGAAGATCTTTAATGAAGTGATACTTTAGCCTTATGTGTTTTGTTCTAGCATGAAACACTGGATTTTTAGCAAGGTGAATAGCATTTTGATTGTCACTAAACAACTTCTTGTCTAGTTCTTCAAAAAAGCCCTTTAACCAAATCATCTCCTTGCAGACCTTTGTCATAGCTATATACTCTGATTCCGTAGTAGAAAGAGCAACAACCTTTTGCAACTAAGACATCCAACTTATAGTAGTGTCACCTAAGGTATAGACATATTCGGTTGTGCTTCTAGCAGTATCAATATCACCACCTAAGTCTGCATCAATAAAACTCTTCAGATCCAAATTACTTTTATTGAAACAAAGTCTCATACATTTTGTTCCTTTTAAGTATCGAAAGATTCATTTGACTGCTTGCAGATGTTCCTTCTCTGGATCTGGCATATATCTGCTGATAACTCTCACTACATGAGCAATGTCTGGTCTAGTACTTATCATGACATACATAATGCTACTTACTTCTGATGCATAAGGAACCTTATACATGTAGTTGTGTTTCTCATCTGTCTTGGGTGATTGATCTTTAGAAATGTTGAAATGACTCGCTAAAAGTGTTTGCATAGGCTTCGCATGTTGCATAGAGAATCTCTCAAGCACCTTCTCAATATATGCTGCTTGAGTTAATTTCAAAGTACATGTTTCTGTATCACGAACAATCTCCATTCCCAAGTATTTTCTTTGCAACTTCCAAATCTTTAATTTCCTTCATATCTGAATCTACGATGAGCATGTCATCCACATACAAGAGTAATATGATGTAGGAGTTATCAAAATATTTGAGATAACAACAATGGTCAAAAAAATATCTTGTAAAGTCATTGCTAATCATGAAATTTCAAATTTCATGTACCACTATCTAGGAGTTTGTTTTAGGTCATACAAACTCTTGGTCACCTTGCAAACTAGGTTTTCTTTTTCACGAACTTGAAAATCTTCTGACTACTTCATGTAGATATCCTCCAAATCTCCATGAAGGAATGTTGTATTTTCATTTAATTGTTCAAGATGTAAGCTTTCAGCTACAACTATACTCAACTCAATCTAATAGTTGTTAGTTTCACAACTAGAGCAAATATTTTAGTATAATCTATACCTTCCTTCTGCTCAAAATCTTTAACAACTAGTCTTGTCTTGTACATTTCGTTGCCATCAATCTCCTCTTTTATCTTGTACAACCATTTGTTATGCAATACATTTTCCCTATAGGCAATTTAGTAAGCATCCATGTTTTATTCTTGATCAATGAGTTTATCTCTTCTTGCATTGCTAACTCCCACTTAACAGAATCATGTACCTCCAAAGCTTCCCTGAAACATTCTGGCTCACTAGCATTAGTTAACAACATAAAATTCAGTGAAGGAGAATACTTAACTGGTTGTTTGATCTCTCTAATAGATCTTTTAATCGATGGTGGTGCACTTGGTCCCGCTTGTAGTGATTCAAGTTCTAACTGCATAGCATTTTTCTGATATCTAGGAACATCATCATCAGATATGCTCTCAAGTTCAACTTGAGTTATATTTTATTTTCGTGCATTGTTAGATTCTGCAAAATTTCTATCTTTATACATGATCTTTTCAATAAATACAATATTTTTTCTCTAATAATTTTTCTATTTTCATCATTCCAGAAATGATATCCAAATTCATCATAACTATATCCAATAAAGAAGCACTTTTTAGACTTAGAATCAAGTTTTTCTCTACATGTAGAATCTATATGCACGTAAGAAAGATAACCAAATATACTCATATGAGAGAGATCTACTTCCTTACCACTCTAGACTTCTTTTGATAATTTATTCTCCAAAGGTACATATGATCCGCGGTTGATCAGGTATGTCGATGTATTTATTGCATCTCCCCAAAATGACTTAGGTAGTCCCGCATGAATTCTCATGCTCTTGGCTCGTTCATTGAGTGTTCTGTTTATTTGCTCAACCACATCATTCTGTTGTGGTATTCTTGGAATCATCATCTCCATTCAGATGTCATGTTCACTACAGAACTCCTTGAAGTCATGATTCACATATTCACGACCATTATCAGATTGTAAACATTTGATTTTGACATCGATTTCATTTTCAAACTGCATTTTCCATTTTTTGAAAGTAGAAAATACGTTAGATTTATTTTTCAAGAAATAAATCAATACCTTCATGAAATAGTCATCGATGAATGTCACATAATATAGTGACCCACCAAGAGATGGAACTGGAGATGGTCCCCACACATCAGTGTGCACAAGTTTCAATTTGTTACACTTCAGTGTCCTTAGCACTTTGGAGAAATTGACTTTCTTCTGCTTTCCCAACACATAGTCTTCACAAATTCCAACATCAATTGACTTTAAATCTGATAGATGACCCATTTTATGTAGAACTTTCATTCCTTTTTCGCTCATATGTCCAAGTTTACAATGCAAGATGTCAGTCGTATTACTTGAATCAACAATTGTTACAGAATTTCTGGTGTCTGTTGTCATATACAAGGTACCCAACTTATTGCCTCGTGCTAATATCATACCACCTGTAGTGACTTTCCAAGAGTTATCCACAAACACTATAGCATACGCTCAGAATCAAGTTGTTCCATAGAAATTAAATTGCTCTCCAATCTTGGTATATGTCGAACATCTTTTAGCTTTCAAATGTCCCATTATCTGTCGAGATCTTCACATCACTCTATCCCACAACATTTATGGGTTTATTATCAGCAAGATAAACATTTCCAAAATTTTTAGTAGTATAATTTTTCATACATTTCATTTGTGAGGTTGAGTAAAATGAAGTTCTAGAGTCCAAAATCTATGATTATGTTGGATTGTCGACACTCAGAATTAAAGCATATGATATTTCTTCTGTGGCAACATTAGCTGACTCCTCATTGTTTGACTTCTTCTTTGATGTTACGCAATTTTTCTTCAGATGATCTTTTTTCCATAATTTCAGCATGCAAATTCACCAGATTTTTCGTCATGCTTTGATTGACTTCGTCGTCTAAATTTTGATACGCTTTGACTATGTTATCATTGTTGTGTTCTTCATGTGCTCTCTGCACTCACAGCCACACCAAAATTTTCTTCAGATTCTCTTCTGCGAATATCCTCGCTCAGAATCAGGTATCGAATATCATCGAGTTTTAATTTGGTGGAACCGGAAGAACTACTAACGCCGTTACGGTGGCGCCCCAACTTTCTGGTAAGGAAGACAATAAGATTAGGGCCCTAACTTCATCATCAAAAGTAATGCTCATTGAACTCAACTGTATTATGATGATATTGAATTCATTGATGTGATCCGCGATAGAAGCCCCTTCAGACATCTTCATATTAAATAGTCTTCGCATCAAGTAGACCTTATTTTACGCACACGGATTCTCGTACATGTTTGATAATGCCTTCACGATGTCTATTTCACGATGTTGAAGGCTATGTTACGAGCCAACGTCAATCTAACAACATCTAGGGCTTGTCGATCCAACAATGCCCAATCTATGTCGCTCATGGTATCTGGTTTATTTTCTGAAAGTGATTGATATAGTTTCTTCTGATACAGATAGTATTCGATCTACATCTTCCAGAAGCCGAAATCTTTACCATCGAACTTCTCAATCTTGATATTTTCATCATTTGTCGTCATTGCTCCCACCGTCCACTAACACCGTGGCTCTGATACTATTGTAGAGAAATAACGAAAAAAAAAGGGAAAGATTCGCAAACACACAGAAAAATACACACAGAATTTACGTGGTTCGAAGATGAATCTCCTATGTTGTGTTCAAAATCACCAGAGTACATAACCGCTCTAATATACGATAGAGTTAGGGCAACCGGCAATAAAATAATAAAATTATATACATACCCCTAAAAAATTTTGTAAGAATTAAATCGGCACCAATAGAAATTAGATGATCAGTCTCCATCTGCTATCTCCAACAAATAAGGTGCAGTCAAAAAATCTTCACTGAACTTTGTATGCACATTTAAAAAGAATGGATCTCATCTCATTTTTTTAAATATGAGGTTCCGTTACTTTAAAAAAAAATAATCTTAACTTCATATTAATATATATAGTAAAAAGGAATTGTAGAGACAGAATTCATATGGGGCGCCCACTTCCAGGAAACATTCATTATTGTTTTCGACATCAATATCAGAGAAAATAATGCTATATGCATGCTTAATTCATTTGCTTTCACCTCATTATTCTCGTGGCCTTGTCAAATTTATCATATATAAATAACATTTAAATATTAGCGTAGAGCAATCATGATTATTCACACAATAATGATAGATAATAGAGCATTAGCAATTGTCCTATTTTGTATCATTTTGCTTTTAAGCAGCTCGCTCATCTTCTACACATTCCTTCGAGGCTCAAGCAATAACATAATGACATCTCTCTCTCTCTATATATATAGAAAGATATATATATATATATATATATATATATTGAGAGAGAGAGAGAGAGAGAGAGAGAGAGAGAGAGAGAGAGATGTTGGAAAGGGAGTATCCATTGGTTCTCTTTGATTTGTTGATCAGGTATATATAGTATAAGCATATACGTGTTGTCCTTATCATTCAAGATAGGTAGAATGGAAGAAACCCGAGGGAATCCAATCCATATCAGTCCCGTGACTACTTACTTATAATTACGTTGGCCATGGCGTCACATATTTCATATTTGTTCATCATGACAACGTCGAGACCGCACATATTTTTTACCATATCCAATGGGTTTTATCTATTTAATTTTTTTTCTTGCTTGATTTCAAATATATCGTTCAAGTTTGCAATCTCTCTCTCTGTATATAAATATATATATTCTTATTTGGAAACAAAATCTTACTGCAACTATGTTAAATTTAGTTGCTTTTATAATGGCCAAGTATATATACCCATTTTTCCAAAATTATTAATAATATAACAGTCATATAATTAGCTTTCCAAAAACTCATATATGAGCGTGACAAAGTACAGTACATGATAAATAAAAAATGCCTTACAAAAGGTTGCAAAGCTTGTTTTTTTTTCTCGAATTTGACTTGCAAAAATTGAAAGGGAAAAAAAGAAGAAAGGAAAACATAAACAAGAATTCTGATTATTTCGCCTCTTTGAAATGGGATTTTGTAACAAGTAATTAAACATTAGTCTTAAATATGCCTTACTCCTTCGAGTATACCTATTGTATCTACCCTGAAGTTAGTTTAAAAGTACATTTTATTCTGGATTATAATTTCTCTAAGCAGCTAACTTAAAGAAGGTTTATTCATTTTTATGTCTATTAAAAGGTTAACTTCTTTTGTACTGTCCACGTATAGCATTCATTTGATGTCCATGCACCAAAAAGCCATAAAAATTGCATGCAACACAAATTCTGTCAAACGTTTGAAACTCTGTTTGCAAAGAGAGAATTCCAACTCTTTTCATGTGGATAATAAATTCCAAATTGTATTTAAGAATAAGACACTGAATGTTGAATCCAAAGAAACATTAGCTTTTAAAATGCAAGTGCACTGCTGTTTTTTTTTAAAAAAAAGTTTCATATCAATTCACTTTATTAAAATATAAGTCATTGACGCCAGAAGCTTCTAATTATAAAACAATGACAGAAATAATTTGCATTGTTAATTAGTTTATATAACGAACTAATTATATATTTTCTCAAAAGTTGGAAAGAATTAAGATACGGATGATGCTTCTCTGGGCACTGCTGCAATCTTCTCTCAATAGCTTTAACACCTCTTTCATTAGTTACCTATCATTCTTCAATGCATATTCGTTGCATGCATGCTTGATGTAAAGGTCATATCCCTTTCAGCAGCAGAATTGTCTCTACGTGTACATAAAATTCCCTTCCCCACTCACATTCATTGAAACCTTAATCATTTAACAAGCTAATAGCACGAAGTTTTAGTTATTTTAATACAAATTTAATCTGGAATAATTGAAGAAGGTTGATTTTTCACAATTGAGCATCTTTTCATAATTCAGTGACATCATTATGGTGTTATCATGCCTTTATCGATGGAAAAGGAAAATTGTGTAATCATGTCAAAAAATAGATGTATGAGAGAGAGAGAGAGAGAGAGAGAGAGAGAGAGAGAGAGAGAGAGAGAGAGAGAG
>LTAE01001218.1:0-21584 GCA_001647135.1 Pontederia paniculata | reverse complement strand
GAGAGAGAGAGAGAGAGAGCATGTGTGGTACCATAAACCTACGGCCCTTTGTCCACAACTCCATGGAGCCTTCTTGTTTGTATAGATTCCTTGTGCTCCCCTATGTCAAATTTGCCGACGTGGAGCGCGTGGGACCCGATGGGGGTGGACTCCCCCCTGCATGTCACAGCTCAACGGCAGAAGAGAACAAATCCATCCACCACCAACAGGAACATAGATAAGATATGCAAGACGATAAAAGTGCTCATATGATGGAGAGACATATGAAATTTTATTTCTGCTTCATCCTGCCATTGGTTGCATCTGCTCTTTAGTTTTCTCTGTGCACCATGCACTCAGCTACCGATCTGATCAGTTTTTTTTATTGTGCGTAAATGTAGATAATGCCAATGAACTATTGACTTAGTTAGCAGATTGAGTTTCAAATTGCGAAATAAATCGTTATCAGTTTAGAATTCGAATTTCGGAGGACATCTGTTTAATTAACACTTTGCACACTCTTGGCCAGATTAACTAGTCACCGGTGGCTCTCAAGCAAAAAAAAAAAGAGTATTGAACATGTATACCTAATCCACCGTCTACTATATGGATTTAGTGCATTGAAAACTCAGCTTCTAGACCTGGAACTACTAATGACTTAATTGGCTGAGCTTAATTTGCGGTAGAGAGTAAGAAAATTAAGTTGCACATTGATGAGTACCTATAAGGATTATAAATACTATGAGGGTCGTGGGAGAGTTGTTATTCCAGAAATAAGAAGATTAATCTATAAAGAAATGATATTAGGGGATAAAAACTATCCTTATTTGTATTTGTCTGAAAGAAAATAGTTGTTTTGTTGGATAAGTAAAATAAAATATAGCATTTTAGGATAAGAATGTTAAGTGATTTTAAAAGAGAAATAATCCCACTCTTGTAGTGCAATTATAATTTTAATCTAAATTAAGGAAGTAACTGGATTACATGATTTTATGGTCTCAATGTCACAACAATAATAATTTCGTATGGTTACTATGGAGCGAATTAGAACAACCAAGATGTTAATTTCCATGTATTTTAAACATATAAATTGTTACTAAAATATCCGGCAGAAAAAATATACTAAGAGGATAAAAAGGACTATACATTAATCAAGAGGACACATGTAAAGACACATACACATTTAAAGACACATATGGGTTATTATGAACAGTACCAAATCAAATTTGACGCATCATTAGAATATATAAGCTCACAATCGCATATAACAAGCATAAAATAGGCCAAAAGAGTGTGGGTACTCTTCTCTAAGTACACACCCACATTCTAATTCCTTCCCCTCTTCTCAGTTGATTTGAGTTTAATTTGTTTAGTTTATGGCTATAGACATGAAAAGTAAACCGGAGAGAGGAGAGACGAGTAGTTCACGGGCCCAAAGTTCTCTTGATGGCCAACAGTGAAACAGTAGACGGTCCTACAATACGAAGGAAAAAAAAAAGATTCCCCCATTGAGAGTGAGAGAAATGGGTGACCACCCCAAAATTATCCGAGACATGCATCGCATAGTATGCATGCATGCACCTCTTGTTGTCACCGGTAGGAAGGACATTCAGTATGTACAGCATGCTGAAACTTTGACATATCAACTAACACCATAGATTTGATCAATTTGTTTCTCCTACTAATCATTTATTTTCTATTTCGAAAGATCATTTTTTCTCATATCTTAAGTCATCTATCACGTAAAAATAATCATTTTCTTAAAAACAACTTTGCGAAAATTTTACTTTTCTTATCAATTTATTTTCATAAAAAAAAGTCTAATATAAGGAACAGATAAACTATCTGCATAAACTGAAATTAGAACAGAAATTACATCATATCTCGATAGTATACTCGCTCTTCGAAGTAACAAGGACCAAGGAACAATTAACAAGCTCAGAGGTTCAAAATAACTTGTTTCATATTTATCAAGTTTGAATGGGTAAAGCAACACCACAAGTAGAAGAGGCATTCGTCTCTGTCAAATTGGATTAGTCACGATTAAAAAAAACGATAAATAAATTCCATGTACGCATAATAGATCCTGGATTTATACAATTACCTGGCCAAAAAGTGCAATTATTTTTCCAATGACAAATCTTACACCAACAAACTTGCTACATTCATCATGAGATATTTCATGTGCAATTATTTCTTGGAATTGTATACTGTAGTTCTTGTGGATGCTTTGGCATAGTTCTGGAGTTAGATAGATCGAGCCTCACAAAATTTAATAGCAAATTCTATTAGGCGTTAAGACAGTAATTCCGATCCCATCAATGAAAGGTTATATGCAAGTGGTAGTAGTATCACGAGCTTACCAGCTACAAATAGCAAAATATGGATCTCCGAGAGAGAGAAAAAAAGGAAAAGGAAAGAACAAATGAACATAACCCGAGTGTAAGTGGAACAAAAAGATAAATCTGCATTTCTTACCCCAAATTGATGAAAAGAAACCTTCTCGACTTTTCTTCATTCCAGTTACACCCTTACTATTTACAAAGGTACATGTCCTATTTCTTTTGTCTAGCCATTACCCTCTCCACTTCCCCTTCCCTTCTATCCAAAATACGACCTTACTGTTTGCACCGGTACATGTCCTGTTTCTTGTGTAGCCAGTTCCAACATGAAACCAGCGAGCTTGGAATCCGATGCCATGTTAATCTCCTAGTGTCCATTAAAAAGACTTCACATAACATTGACATGGAACATGAACCAAGCAGTAGCAGTTTTGGCGAAAAGGTAATGAAAAGACGAAGAATCCCTCAATGTGCAGTTACGTTACCGGGAATTCAAACCCAAATGAGAAAATAAATTAATGCTTCTAAAACTCACAAATCGACATACATGATCATCCGTACCACACGAACTAATGATAAGATTCTATGGTGGTTTACTATAACGACATTCTTTATTCCTTAAGCTGATCAAGTTACTCCCATCATTAGTTGGCTATCATTGTACTTATGTTGTTCTAAGACTGTCCCCGATTACACACATAGCCCCAATATGTTAAAGGGCTGAAACGTCCATCAAGATTTATTGAACGAAAGATGGAAAAATATGATTTCTTATTAACAAAGTAGCCTCAAAGCAAAATGTTGACAACCCTTCTCCGTGCAACATCTTCCTCAGACTCCTGCCTGGCCCGTCTTCATGCAAGGAAGTTGACGCATCAAGCACAGGGCGTACTGGCACTTTCTCTGATGATGAGATCACATGAATGCATAATCAGAAACAGACAGATTCCAGGCATTTATAGATAGTCAAGGTCTGCTGAGAACTTGTAAATTTGACCACACAAGATTAACTATAAATTTTCCATGAAATTCCCAACAGAAAAAGCAGTGGTTTTTACCCGCAATGCAAATGCAGCAAAGAAAGCTTCCCATTATGTGCATTACTTGTATGAGATATAGCTTTTCCTTCATAGACCATTGTACTTGCCTGCAAACAACTAACTAGGTAATGCATCACGATAAATAGAAGAAAGCTTTAACTTCACCTCTTCTTCACTTTGATGAAAGGGGGAAATGAACTGTACACGTACCCGATAATGATACACTTTTGTTGAGTTACAACTTTTCCACTTTGTTCATAATACAATTGTATAAATGTCCTCTGAATGAAGAGAAGTTCAAATAATCAGCCCCCTTTAGGTAGGCTGGTAAAACTATGTGCCACCACCAATGAGTTCACAAAAGCTTCAGGTAATATAAAACCTCTGCCTGATGATGTCACAAAACCCTTGCAAAATGTCTGGTAGATGTCCAATACTCTGACAATGAGGAGCAAATGCAATTGCCAATTTAAGATTTAAGAGCACTACCATTTTAGCCGTATAACCAATTTGCAATCAGATTATGTAACCGGATCCCAAAATTCCAATGTTTCATCAATTTCATACAAGAAGAAGCGCAGACAATATCTCCCCCATAGTTTTCTCTGGGAAATCAACTTCATCGTCCACCACTGTTCCATACTGAAGCACTGCAGCATCAAGAACCAGCTTCCGCCTGGCAATCTCATAAATATTCTCATCCACAGTGTTCTTCGTTACAAGCCTGTGAAATAGTCTAGTCAATAAGGAACCTTCTTCAATGTCACCACAATTTCAAAAGTTTTCTACAGTTTCGAGAAGCAAATTTAAGTCCTGATTGTTTTTCTGTTCCTTTTTATATTTCTATTGCTTTGTACTAGGAGTCGTGCAGGAAATCTCAACCAAAGCATTCTACTAGCACAATCAGAGGGTACAGTGCGTTTGCTTGATAAGGTCCCTAATGGTATGAGATTGATCTAAGCTGCACCAATGTAACATGTAACAAAAGTATGACATCTTTACCATTAAATGGACACCAACAAAATCAGTACCCTATAAGTATGATAGAAATTCATCACTAAATAACATTTCCAACCATGGGTTCAAAATCAATTGAAATACTTGAGTAACAGTTTATATATTAACAAGATACTGCAAAGCCCCCAACTTTCTATGGAAAAACAATGCTGCAGAAAATGAATCCACCGACGGAGGTTTCATTTGGAGTTGATCCTTGGAAAAAACACATTTTGGTGTATTTTTGCAAGCAAGTTGTCATTGCTCCTCAAAAAAGCCAAAAGTGTGCTACTATTTCATTTATGCTTTTTAGCAATATCAAACACAGATGAGGAATCACTAAAAAGATAAACTGAGAAATCTGTATTTGGTCTAAAGATAACTACCACACTGAATCCCAAAATACTACCTTATTGGTCTAAAGACAACTACCACACTGAATCCCAGAATTAGAAAGACACAAGTGGTGTAGCATGATAGACTCCATTTGCAGCATACCTACAATTTTTGTTAGAAGCATAAAAGCCTGACTGATCTGAATTGGCACAGGAAAAAAATTACTGAGGTTTTCAGCGTCCTAACAATTTAACACAGTAATTATCAAATAACATGCATGCACATTTTTTGCTACCATAAAGATCTCTTATTTAGGAAACATAATAATACCTGTAAACAGTAACTGGTTTATTTTGGCCAATACGGTGACAGCGATCTTCAGCTTGTCGATCTACTTGTGGATTAAAATCCATATCATGAATGATGACTGTGTCAGCTCCAATTAAGTTGAGTCCCTGTCCTCCGGATCTTGTTGACAGTAAGCATGCAAATATAGAAGGATCGCTATTGAAGGTGTCCACTATAGTCTGTCTTTCTAGCACTTGGGTACTGAAACATAAATGAAATGAATTCACTAAGTTTGTAGATAGTTGAAGATATTTTCATAGGCTATATTCATAGTACCTTCCGTCCAGGCGTCTATATGTGACTCCTATCACTTCCAATGTCCACTCCAATATATCAAGCATGTGAGTCCACTGACTGAATATTAGAACTCTGTGACCATCCCTTTCCAAGTTTGGTAGAAGTTCAGCTAAAACCTGAAAGACAATGGAAACAGGTCAACATATATACATAGTGTCATCATTTGTTCTTTCAGCTTGCTACAGAAAAATGGTCTTCAGGAAGTATTAGAAGAGAAAATAAAAGTCCTCCATGGATATAAATTTAACTAAGTACGACATAAAGCAAACTCTTAAACATTTTGGACCATAATGGAGGCATTACCCGACACTTTGCTGATCCCAGGACATGTTCATCATTCAAGACACCTTTTGTACCACCATCACCATATGAAATTAAAAGCTGAAAGGAAAATGAGAAATGTTAAAATATGGAAAACAGCCAAGTAGATTATTAATGATATAACATATAACTGTCACAAAGATTTTGGGATAAACAAGTATGATCATTTAAGTGCAAGATCTAGACTTCAGAATTTATGCTTTGCAAATGAGAAACATGTATTGGCTAACTCGAAAGCCGCATCATGATAATAGTCCATGCATCATCTAAGGCCAAGTCAGATTTCTAGGATTTCAATACATATGGCAGTCAAGCATGAAGGAAACAATCAGTCAATCATCGAATAGACACTTCAAGTCATTCACAGCTTTTGCCAAGATATACTTTATAGCATAAATAACTGAAAAGTGAGACACCTATAGTTCACTAAAGTGATTTACAGTATTCAAGATAAATAATTTACAGAATCTTTCATCTAGGACAACACACAGCAACAATCTTGCTTCACAGTTCACACAAAGACCCCCACTTCAATGTGAATGCCCAACACTAGCAAAGGGCAGGCTCGATGGTTGTAAAGAGATGAAGCTCATCTCAGATACAGAACCAACTTATGTTCTTAGAACACACCGTTAGTAGTAGCTCGCAAAAATGGATGTAATCAGGACAAAATATATATGAAAGATATTCCAATGAGAAACTCAGTATTTATATACATACATATAATTTAACTAAATAATGGCATACATATCTGACAAATTTACTTTCACTCAGCTAAAATTTTGTAAGAGGGTCCAAGACTGTGGTCCAATATGGCAAGCCCATTCGCCTACTAGGTGTAATCAGGTCCTCGCTAGGACATACAAGGGCAGATGTGCTCACAGCTCAGATCATGTGTCATGTGCGGGGATGGTGAGCATGACACTGGGTATCTTTTCTTTGGTTGTATGGTTACTTAAGAGGTGTGTCCAAAAGTCTTTCTAGGGTATACCTTCGGGCTTAGATGGGTGGGCAACACACGAGACTCATTCAAAATACCTATAGTGGTGTCCTGGGTCATTTGGATAAAGCACACTAGTTCCATCTTTAGAAGGAGAGGTGTTACATTGATCATCTTCTATAAGACATCCAGGTTTTATCTAGAGAATGGGGGAGTGTAACTTCTTTCAGCCTACCTCTTCATTTTTGCCTTTGTTTATGCTTGTACATTTTCTCATTTCTATCACATATGGATAACTAGTCTTTCCTAGTTATAATTTTGCCCATCACATATGCTACTACGAGCCGGAGGAAGGTGTGGAGACCACTACTGGCGACGTTCTTGGCCGGTTCCTGGGCCATCTGGCTCCAGCGTAACCGGACCATCTTTTGTGGGGAGAGATGTCAGGTTGAGACCGTTGTACACCATATTTCTTTTCTCCTTCGGGAGTGGGATTTTGGGTAGGAGGCTTTTTATCCTCGGTTCTCGCCTTTTTTGCCGCTCTCTCTTCGAGAGTGTTTACTTGTACATGACATTTTCATAGACTTATATATACATGGATGACAACCGCCCTATCGGGGGTCATCCTTTTTCCTCCCAAAAAAAAATTTTTTTTGCCCTTCAAGGAAAAAAACCACAGCTGCCTCCTACCAAGCAGAACAACTAGGCACATGTCAGCTGCTACAAGTCCACGAAGTATAACTCAAGGATTCGAGTGCTGGGTAACCCAGCTGAAACTAAATTGGGGATGCAAAACGTTTTGTCTAGCTGATGCCATGGCACAGATTTAATTTAAGGAAATCTAGGAGTTTTGGTTGTTCAACAACTACGTCCTCCTCACAATGGAATACCGAGAATGAAGCAGGTGATAGTTCAATCACTGTTTCTTTATGAATATTCAACTGTTAATTTCTAGTGAGTACTAATATTTCATTCAAGAAGGCAAAGTAACGATGAGAATACACTATGCAACTGGAAACATATGATAACAAATTGCTGAACCAAATATTACTAGTCAAATAAAATAGCATAACAAACAACTGTTTAAAAAACAATAAACAAAAAAGTACCCGATGGATTTCAAAATCATTGTAGCTTTTTATTTCCTGAATTGCTCTATCAATGTTGCATTCAAAGCCGAAGACACCCTTCGGATACAAAATGTTCGCAATACGAACAACATCTTCATCACGGTAAAAACGTCGAATAAGCAATGGATGATTTGCTATCTGATGGAAGAATGTTATTCATTAGATTGAAAATATGAGGCAGATGTTCCAATCATAAGTACCTACAATAAAGAGTTTGAATACCTTGCGAAACTGCGTAAAGTAATTGGATATTTGACGCTTAGGAAGAAGCTCGACAACATTACTGGTTGTGCATGTGGAAGATCTTCCAAAGCGGGCTCTAGAAGCAGCACGATACTCATTAATTGCATCTTCATAAGCTATGGATTGTTCTGAAGTCATATGGACATATCGAACCTGTAACATTATGATTTTTTGAGGGAAGTGGAGTAATATTATGATTAAAAGACTATTTCACATTAACTTTCGTGCTTTGAGGAATGAAACATATTGAGAGACTCACGCTTTGTGTTTTTGGTACAAGTTGTTGCATTACATCAGATTTCAAGCGTCTCAAGATGAATGGCCCTAAAATGGATTTTATACGCAAAATCAAATCCTTATCTTCTGCATTCAAGAGTTTTTTCAAGTCGACGCCCTCAGTAGCAAAAATATCAGGTAACATAAATTCTAGCAGTGACCATAACTCCTGCATGCATTTTGATAAAATCAACAATTGAATAGAGGACCAAAAATATATAGAATATGTAACTTCTTCAACATGGTAAAATAATTAAATATTAAATGATACAAAGAAAAAGATCCAAACATGATTAATTGTGACTCCATGGTAACCACAGTGCAAAAGCAAGACCTAAGGCAATATATTCCTGAACCACCAAACATTATGGATTTAATTGATACAGTAAAATATAAGTAACAAAAATATTCTTGCATGCAGTTAAGCAGCAGAATACAAGATGAAAACACATTCCTTACTATCAGTAATGGCATACACTTCTTCGGTCCCTAAAGATGAGAAACAAGTCAATACTGTTTGACATTTATGACTGAATCATTTCCCAAGGTCAATAATATGACCCGGAGTTCATATCGACGCTACGAAACTTAAGTATATGTAGCAGATCTAAGGGATGACGAAGAATGACACGGCATGTGTTATATGGAGGTAAAAGCTAACTTTGACGATAGAGCACAACCCCTTCCCTATATTTTGTCTTGCTCTCCATAATCAAATTACATGTCCACATCAAGAAGCTTTTGACATATGACATTTACTAAAGCTCCTTCACAACTCTAAGAGTAGCAAAGGCCAATAAGAACTTAACCTGCAATGCCATGCAGTTATATCTCATGAATCGGAAATAAAATACAAGATCATTAATAACCCGAAAACAAGTGGAAAACAAGAGCATTAATGACATGTTATTGCCTGTCGACTCTTCTATTACCATTTAGATGAAACATATGTCATAACTTAATACCTGAAATGGATCAAAATGAGGAGAACAACCTTTACCTTCTACATTATCATACTACTTGTTTGGTTTCTGGACCTTTTGGGTCAATGCAAATGATTCAACATTCTAGACATCCTTTTCAGTTTAAAAAAAAAAAGGATTCAACATTCTTTGTGAACATTAAGGACACAATCTGATATACATGTCAAAGTAAATGAAAGAAACTTATAAATAATACCAAATGGTAAGTGCTACTGTAGAAGGCACACCCATAAAGTCACCTGTGTGGAGAAGAACTTTATCCTGATTCTGTTTTTTTTTTTCAATTTTTTTTAGTATCTTTCAAATTGAAAATACCAGTCCATACCTCTATGTATTAGTTCATACCAACCTCAGACAGTTCAGTATGGTTTATTTTTTTGAGGGAGAGTTTTTGAATTATTAATGATGTGAACAACTGGATATCCCTCGAAAAAGAAAACAGATGATGCTATGAACATGGCAAAACTGAGTCTAGACCAAGCAAATGCAGTGGTGTAAATATAAATCAGCCTGCCCATCTACAAAACCATAAGGTCCCAACTCCCAGTTCACATTCATAAAAAAAATGAGAAGAGAAGAAAAACTTAGCCTACATGCAAATCATTTTGAAGTGGTGTTCCAGTCAACATTAACCGTTGGCGTGCATTTTTAGCAACTGACATCAAATTTTTCCAGCGATAGCTGTTCTTATCCTTCAAAAGATGAGCTTCATCCATCAGAACACAGCTCCACTGCCATCTTTTTAGTGTTTTACGATCATCTTTTTGTTGTTCACTGCAAAAACTCATGTTGTATTCATTGACAATCATATAAAAGAATATGGCATACAAATTGGGAGCAACCTGCGTCGTTCAAATAGTGAGTAGCATACGAGTAGCACATTGAATGGAGCAGGCAGACCAGCTTTTGCACGGGAGCTCCACTTCTTTGAATAAGTAGTTTTCCCGGGGCCGTGAAATAAGATGACAGAGAATGATGGACACCACCTTTTCAGTTCTCTTTCCCAGTTTTCTAAAAGTGAGGCTGGGCAAACAATCAGGTGTGGACCTGGGTCATTATCCAGGTGTTCTAACAAAGCCAGATAGGTCACAGCCTGTAAGAAAAGAACCATTAAAAATGTGTCCAATAAATTATGAAGTTTAGTGCACGTACTTTAAAGATACCTGTATAGTTTTACCAAGGCCCATCTCATCAGCCAAGATTGCTGCAAGTAGAAACTGATCAGAAATGTATATGGTTGTGGCAGAAGTGAAAATTAAAAAGAAAAAAAAAATTTGAAAAAGGAAAGGATGACTATACAACTTGATAGTCATCCGCTTGTATTAAAAAGAAAAACTTGACACCTAATAGCTTGTGACACGGTGTATATAGCTTCAGTATATAAAGGACCACAATAAATAAAAAGATGAGTAAACCTATGATTTCAATATGTAGATTCCTCATTTCAGGTATAAGAAATAATTGAAAACCAAGATTTAGAGAAATTGGCATATCAATCCACAGGTTTAGAAAATAAACTGAGTTTTCTTTTGAGAAACTGAGGTTTATTGTTGTGAAATAAATATTGCAATAATGTTGAGAAGGCACATGAATTATTGCATTTGGAGACAACTCTAACGCTCTTCCTGAAATATAGAGTAGATCAAAGACCTGAAACTGGAGGGAGTACCAGCCCTCAGTTGGTAGCACCAGCTCCGCAACACTTCAAACTTTGACTTTTGTTTCTTTTACATAATACAAGAGCATTATTATTTTCACACTTCCATTTTAAACAGTTTCATTCATCAGTTCATCTTTGCTCAAAATTCCTTGGTTCAGTTATTAAAGCGCTATGATCTTTTTGTATGTTTTTAAGAGGGTATTAGAGCACTAAGTAGCATAAATTCAAAGAGTATTCATCTGGGATTGACCACTTTTATCCAAAGGAAAATGTGATCAATACTTAAGGTCATGCTCCATAGAAGAAGGCATCAAACATTGCTGCCTTAAACAAAAAAAAAGAACAAACCATAATTATCTTTTGATGAGGTAGAAAGCTACAATTATATCATTCAGCAATGTCTCCACTAAAACTATTACTATTTAAAAAACATGTACAGATGCACTGTTCCTTTAATTATATTACCCCAAAGCATCCAGAAAGAATTGATAATTGGTAAACCACATTAATTCTGTTCTTTCTGAAGGTGATACAATACATTACCAGCTACAAGTTTAAGGCTCTTTTTAGCATGCACTAATTGTTTGAGTTATTAATAGCGGATAGTGATTCAATTAGTACATAGCGATTAGATTTTAGCGGGTTAACTATTGAGTTGTTTGGCAAATGCAGCATTTTGAATTAGTCAATGAACTTAAAATGACTAAAATGAATATAACTAATCATTTAAATTGTTTGAATTGTTATATATAACCTAAATTAAAATAGCTCATTTTTATTTTAACTATTTTAAAATTAATAAATATAATAATAAAATAGATTTTCAGTTGTATTATATTAAAAATTTATTAGTGGATATTTTTTCCAAACCAAAGAATTTATAATTAAAAAAAATATTAAAATAATAATAACCAACAAAATGATAAAAAATAAGTTTATCACACAAATAGTAGTTAATAATGGAAGATCCTGAGGGTATATTAAGAAATAAATTTCAACATGCTAGTAACTAACCTTAGGTTTTTCAAATGTTTCTGCTGGGTTTCAAACACATCTCACTATTATTAATTGTATTTACCAACCAACTCAAGTAGCATATTGATCCAATCAAACATGCTACCTTAGACACTATTTTAATGTCAATGTCAATGTCAAACAATGCCTAAAAGTTGACTAAGATTCCTTTTACAAAAATAATCTGTACCAAGTACATATATTCACATTGACATATTAGATATGTCGGCAATATAGACGGATTGCCAAGAACATTAGGAAGGATTATATATGAGGAATTCAGGATCTTCAACCATTGATCGATTTAGATTTATGTTTCATAACATTGATAATTAATATATAGTAGAACATACAACATTCTTTGCATAATTTGATCACACAATTAAGAGGGTGAATCATGGATCTGATTATCAACTGTTAGAGCTCAGTTTTCTTCTCGTGCTATGGGCATGACCACTTATTTGGTTCCATGGTGAGGTTGGGCAAGGGCATTTACTCCTTTTCAAAGGGCATGTCAAATGGTACTCCCAGTCAAACCTTCCTTGTTGATATGCTTTCCCATATTCTTTACATAATTTGATCCCAAAGTTAAGAGGATGGATCGGGAACCCGATGGTCACTTTTTAGCTCATCTTTCTTTTTATACTTGCTCTCAAAATAAAATGTTTTCTTTTTATACTATGGGCATGAACACTCATTAGCTTTTAGGACGAGCTTGGTTGGCCACATACTCCTCTTAGAAGATCATGTCAATGATACTCCTCAATAAAACCTTATGGTCAATCTCCTAGGGGATTTTATTCAGCATTGTTCCTGAGACCCTTACGATCTTCGTGAATCAGTGAAGCCACTTATTTTCTGATCGCTAGTTAGATCCAGAGGATGCTGCTGAGGGAGTGAATTCTTCCTTCATTTTTGCCCTCTTCGATCACTGCTGATTATTTCCTCCCTGAAGTTTAATAGCCATATCTCTCGTCAGCTTCGAAGATACGGTTGCCTTGGTCTTCGGTCAGTTGAAAATTTGAGTGGCCTAATTTTTTTTTCATTTGAGGGCAACGAATGGTCTTATTCTTTATTGGACAGGGGAAACCACTGATAGACTATAGGCTGATCTGGAAGGCTAGTGTGTCATTGAAGATCAAGATTTTGCATGGCAAAATAGTATAAAGGGTGTGCTCTCCAGTACTGAGCAAAGTGGGCTTTAAGCTAGAACATGAGCTGTGGCTTAAGTGGAGCCTCCAGCAATGACACATCTCACCTTTTTTTTGAGGGACATTTAACCTATTCTTTGGTTGCTCCATTGCTTCAGTATAAAGGGTGTCTCCCCAGTACTGAGCAAAGGCATCTCAGATATAAATATATACACAAATGAATTAGCTCGCTGTCCACCTTGTTATTAAGCCTACTTATTTACTGGATGGCACAATGTACATCTTGCTTGGCAAATCAATAATAATCTTTCACTTTGGAGTTCAACCGATGTTGGTCTGGAGATATTTTTCATAGTGTAATAGTTGACAAAGCAATGCTCATAAGTATAGATCTTCCAAATCTTCAAAGGGCATATATGCACATGACAAGTCAGAAACTCATAAGCTGAAAAATCAATATGATAAAACTGAAGATTAAAGGTACTAATATCTTCAAAAGCTAGTCAATTCTTTGGTTAATTGTCAGACCAAGAACAATTTCTCCCCAAAATCTTACACTTAGCCAACCTTGCTGTGAGGAAGCACATCAAATTCTAGTCCAAGATTACCACATAAATAATCCCAAACATGTAAACACAGATATGGTGTCATTTTGCATATTCTCAGAAACAAGTATTGATGCATAAATACAAAAAACAATAAACAACGTTACTCTTTTATAGAAGCATATTTACCTCCTCCAATATTTTTCCTGTATAACAGTAGTAAAAAGTTTACACCCACAAGCTGATAAGGCTTCAAAATTGGCTCAAAATCTGACTCATCGCTCTCGCAAGCAGCATTAACATCTTCCTATACACAAATCATCAAACCGTTAAAAGGGGCGTCGAACAATAATTCCTTGTGAAAACAACAAACAACGTCCCGAGAACTCAAACGAGCAACTAACCTGAGTAACAATTCTACAAGAAGAAACTTCGACTTCGGAGTATCTGTCGCATGCCGAAGTTGTTGAGCCAAACAACTCCTGCCGCAGGGCAGACGAAATCCTCGAACACTTCCGTAGAGCTCTACCGACCACATCAACATCAGCCATATTGTCCCGCTTAACCTCCTCCACTTCTTCCTCCTCCTCGTCCTCTTCTTCTTCTTCTAATTCTTCTTCTACTTCTTGCTCCTCCTCCTTCTCGTCTTCGGTCCAGGAAAACTCTTCGTCGCTCGATCGAAGCTCCAAAACCTGCCCCTGAGACAGCGGTGGGCGAGCCACCATCGACGCCGATCCATTCTCCATGACACCACCGCCGTCGTCGTCGTCGTCGTCGTCCACGACGAAACGCCGAGCGCGACCGCCTTGTGCCGTGGGAGCGCGGGCGGGGTTCCCGACCTCGCAGAATTCGTCGTCATCGTCGTCGTCCAAAATGACCGGAGACTGGGGATTTGGACGATAGGCGAAGGACTCGATCGCAGGCGGCGTAGGCGAGGGGGCCGGCTTCTTGAGCACTCTTGAGGGCTTGAACGAGTGGTTGGCCCACTCGTCATCGGAGATCTCGTCGAAGGATCGCCTCATCGCCGGAGCCGACGCCGACGACGTCGCCGGAAACCCTAGGACGCGAAGGGGTTTGAGAGGGAAGAATAAAAAGAAGCGGCAATGTGTTTTTTTTTCTTTGTTTTTTTCTGGGAAGATTTGTTTCTTTTTTCGGAGAATTTTTTAGACGCTGTCGCGCAGGTCCTCCGGGAACTAGAAAAGTCAAAAGTGGAAAGTGGAACGTGAGAGGCTTCGAACACCATTTACGTGGCTCCCGGAGGAGGCGCCGCGGCGGTATATGTGGGCTTGACAACAAAAGCCAGCCCAGGGCCCACATAGTGGCCCTTCTTCTTGGGCGTTCCTTTTTTCTCTTTAAAATATGTATCGTGTGTATATATATATATATATACACACATTAAGTAAATGAAATAAATGAATAGTTTCTATGCAGGATAAATAATGAAAAATATGAAAACTAATGTTATATGCAATTGTGATAAAAAGTATATTTATTTTTCAAAATTATGTAATTAACTAATAGTGATTTGCTAACATATAACTAATAAAGAGTTTAGTGAGAATACAATTTAATTAATTAATAATTATAAACAACTATAAAAAAAAGTTTACTCTTGTATATATGAGAATGTTTTTGTAACATAATATTATTTCTCAAAGTATTTTTTTCAAGAATAAAACAATTAATTTAAAACAAATAAATAAAAGTTTACCACTATTAGTTCTAATTTTTTTATTGTTTTGAGTATGAATACTTTAAATAAAATATAAGTAGTAGTTAGTTATGCCACCAGTGTATTTAGGTCAATCCATCACAGACAACTACACAAAAAAATAAAGGGGTTGAATTTAACCATCAAATTAATTATTCGAGTCAATTCGAACGCAATTTGATATATTCAGAATTCAAATTTAAATTTTAAAATTTGACTATACCTTTGATACTCCAAATATCATTCAAAATATCATTGGATTCTCATTCGAGACGTGTCAAAATCACTCTATATGATATTATATCATTTTAATTTTAACTTTTACTAGCTTATTAATCAACATAGTGGACATATAACTGTAGAAATTTAAAATAAAATATAAATTTTATTGCATAATAAAATATAATATATAAGTATAAAGAAAAGCATTATGACATTCCACTTTATTCAATAAGAAAATTATGAACTAATAAGAGTTCATTAATCATTATTTATTACAATATTAGACTTAATCAATATATATTTCATGTAAGTCAGATCATCATGAACATCGCTACCAGATATTTAATATCCTTATTAATTGTAAGATAGAATTGTAGGGAAAATATCCTCTAGTAAGCTACGATACTCCATATGTAAACATTAAGTATAATATAAAATACCATTTGACATGCTTAATTATTTTCAACAGGGTGCATAGAAACTTTACTAATAAAGAGAATAATTAAAATAATCAATCATGAAAATAACAATAAATTTTACTTTCATTTGTTATTGCCTTTTTCGTTCAATTTACATTTTTTTTTATTGTCAATAACTCATCAATGTCAAGAACATTAGTTGCATCATCAAATCATGATGTTCATTAACCTTTTTTGTTCAGTGTATTCAAGCCTAATTCGTTATCCGGAGTATAAAGTTAGACAATTAAATGCACCTCGAGGTGCAACTGGGGAACTGAGGGACCATCTTGAGCACGGGATTTTTACTTCTTCTCTTAAGTTGACAATCACTACAATTAACAGTTAGCTTTTACCAGTGCATCGAGATTATTGATTAACCTCAACACCACTATAGTTAGGCCATGGGTTGTCTGACTCAATATAAAATTAGTAGTCCATAGCGAATATAATTTTTTTTCTCAAAGTAACTCAATTGCCCAACATATTGGGTCTATTAACGATAAGTATAAATCTCTTAGTTCGTCGGGGAAGCATCCTCTTTATGCATAAATTTAATCACGATCATTAACATCCTTTAATACTATCATTGGGAGCAAAAAAAAACTAATTTCTATGTTATGACTAAAAAGAACTAAACATATACAATACAACGGAAGTACAATCATATAAAATTAGTAGAGGATGTATCAAAGGAACACGTGCCATGTGAGTGTTGGAGATATCAGATGGAGACTGATCATCCAATCCCTACTGACGCCGACCCAACTCTCTGTGGTATATATGTAATTTCATTATTTTGTGGGCGGTTAACCTAGTTCCATCATATATATGTTATCTTTGGAGCGGGTATGTATTCTGGTGGTTTTGAATAACATAGTGAAAACTCTCTGCGATGGCCGTGGACGTAGGAGATCCATCTCCGAACCACGTAAAATCTGTGTGTGTTTTTCTGTGTTTCTTGTGATCTTTCTACTTATGTTCTTCGTATTTCCCAACAGTGAGAAACAACACAATTTGTTTTGTTTTTCTCTTACTAGAACTCATCATTTGAACTTGGACCATGTTTAGAGGTGCACAATCATTTTCTCATTATCAATTAGGGTTTTTAGTAAATGTGTTGTGTGGACTGTGGTTGAGGACAACACAATCCATTTAGGGGTTAGGGGTTGTCTTACATTCTCTTGAGTTAGAGGAATACAACCCACATTGGAGCAACGAGGTTTATTTCCAAGTTTCGCTTTGTCATTGCCTAAGGAACGCGGACTATGTCAAAAGGGATACGATCCATGTTCGAGGTTTCTTATATATTGGTAGTGTTGGACTTTTGGTCAAAATTCACCCCATTATAATATTTGAATTATTAATTCAAATGTCTCATAACTACATATTAATTAATTAGTAGTTTTTTTTAGAACTATCACACTTTCTTCCTATAAAGAGTCATGATGAGGAAAAATAAAAAACACAAGTGAGAAAGGCAAAATTGTGCTCAAAGTTTGCATTAGTGAGGAATTTAAGTTGTGAACAAAAGAATAATTTAATTCGTGATTAATTTTTAGAACTGGTGATGCGAGAATTTGATTCTTTTTTCGCTTCCGCTTCAATAATTTTGATATATAGTTTACTTCAAAAAAATTTCATGATATGAGAGTCAATGTTTCTTATTTCCTTAGTTGTGCATAGAAATTTCTTTATAAGTTTAAAATTGTATAAACTTAGTTGTTTGGTATTTGTTATTAGAATCAAATTTATCGCTCCTAAGAAGCATATTATTTTGCACTTATTTAAAATATGATTTATCATATTTCTATAAAAAAATTGCTTTTCGGAAGGTCATCATTCCTTTTACTATGAAGATATTTTTCTAATAAACTATAAGTTGTTTTTTATAAAAAAAACACATTATTTTGCATATGTTAGAAGTATAAAAATGTCGCTAGCTTTAATTATTGTGCAAAATTTTTACTTTAAGAAAAAAATATTTATATCATAGTTGTTGGGCTTTTATTAATTGATGTGGGCCCACAAGAATGAAATAAAATAAAATAAGAAAAAAAAAGAAAAGGTTGTGTGGGAGTTGTCTCCATCATTTATAAAAGATGAGAGAGAGACACGTGAGGTGGTTGGTTGTGCAAAGGAGAAAAATTTGGGAGCCGCCACCATGTCTTCCGGCCGCCGAGAAGGAGAGAGAAAGATAGAGAAGTGAGAGAAAATTTTTAGGTGTTTTATTTTGAGGCGAGTTCTAATCCGTTTTCAACGAAACTTCAGACATAAATTATCTATAGTCTTCTCATCAATCTCTGATATTTCAGTGAGATCCTTTTGACTTCTATCTCAATTTTCGGAAAGATTATTCTGCAAGATTCAAAATTATTTTTTGAGGCTTTTATTTTTGAATTCCTCTGCTGAGATCAGAGAAGAAACTTTGTATCCTACTTTTTCATAGTGGAAGATTTGCTCCTCGCTCCAGTGATTTTTTCCTCTCATCTTGAGAGATTTTTTACGTAAATCTTGTGTGACTCTGGTTTGATTTAATTCTCTTTATTATTATCATCACCTCATTTAAATTTATGCATTAAGGGAAAGAAGATAATTCATAAATATTATTCAGTCTTTTCCCAACAGTGGTATCAGAGCTTGAGTTATCAAACTGCATAATATTAATGGAGGACAATAATAATGCCCCTAGCCAGATGTCTGTGCTGACATGTCCAAATTATTCTATTTGGAAATCTCAGATGAGAGACTATCTAAATTGTAGAGACCTTTATGATCCAATCGAAGGTGATACTGCAAAACCCGAGGACATGGATGGCTCAAAGTGGAGGAGATTAAAAATCAAGAAAATTGCACAAATCGACAGTGGGTCGACGATAAGGTGTTTCATCATATTGCAAATATTGATGAGTATGATCAAATCTGGAAAAAAATATCAAGAGATGTATGAGCGCAAATCACCGCAGAATAAGGTACTGTTAGTGAAGAAACTTATTAACCTGAAATATAAAGATGGTCATTCTGTTGCAGAACATCTGGATAGCTTTCAGGAATTAATTAACAAGTTGACATCAGTAAAAATCATGTTTGATGATAAAATCCAAGCATTATTGCTACTAAGTTCGTTTCTGAAACATTTGTTGTCTTTCTAAATAATTCTGCTCTAGGAGGAAAGTTATCTTTAGAAGTTATCAAGGATAATTTGTTCAATAAAGAGACAAGAAGATAAGAGCACAAACTCAACAACTCATTAGAAGCGTTGATTGTTGACGATCGTGAGAGAAACAAACAGAGAAACTCTCACGGTCATGATCGGTCAAGATCCAAAGAAAAATCGAAGTCCAGAGATCTTACTTGTCATTACTGTGGCAAGCTGGGACACTTCAAGAAAGAGTGCAGAAAGATGAAACGTGACAAATCACATGAAGAGTCTGACGATGCTGAAAAAGAGAAGAAGGGCAGTGATAGAAACAATGTTGCAGTGGCCACATCTGATGATGTGTACTTTCTTACTGAAGAAGATTGTATCAACGTTGTGAGTCAAGACTCAATTTGAATCTACTACAGCTTCATTTCATGTTACCTCCCACAAAGATGTCTTCTCGACATATATAGTGGGTACATTTGGGTCAGTTAAGATGGGGAACAAGTCTCAGTCCCAAATTGATGGCGTTAGTGATATTCAGCTAAAGACCAACACATGCTGCAAAATTGTGCTGAAAGATGTAAGGCATGTACCTGATGTCTGATTGAACCTAATTTCAATTGAAAAATTAGATGAGGAAGGCTATGAGAGCAACTTCAAAGAGGGAGTATGGAAACTCAAGAGAGGTTCACTACTTCTGGCAAGAGGACAAAAAGATCATACATTTTACAAGACTGAAGCACAACACTACACTGGTGAAGTAAACATGATTGAAGAGATGTCTCCTTCAAAGTTGTGGCAAAAAAAACTTGGTCACATAGGTGAGAAAGGACTTCAAATATCGACTCGATAAAATCTGCTTCCAGGTATAAAAGACACATATCTTGATATATATGTGTATTGTTTAGTTGGTAAGCAGACTAGAGTTTCATTTAATAGAACTTCTTCATATAAAAGTTCGCATATACTTGATTTGGTGCATACTGACGTTTATTATATGAAGGATAAAACTCTAGGTGGTTCTCTTTATTTTGTTACATTTATTGATGACCATTCTAGAAGGGTTTGAGATATTCTTATAGTGCATAAAGATCATGTGTTGATAGAATTCAAGAAATTTTATGTCAAAGTTGACAGAGAAACTGACAAAAAGCTCAAGTGTATCCGCGCAGACAATGGTGGCGAATACAGAGGTCCATTTGATACTGCAACATCTTCGACATCAGACTTGAGAAGACAGTTCCCAAGACTCATCAGCAAAATGGCGTGACTGAGAGAATGAACAAAACAATTGAGAAACGTGTAAGATGTATGCTTTTACATGCTAAGTTATCGAAGGGCTTTTGAGGTGAAGCATTTATTATTGCGGTTGATCTAATCAATCATTCACCATCAGTACCTTTGGATGGTGGTATACCTCTGAAAATTTGGACACAGAAGAATGTTTCATACAAACACCTTAGAGTATTTGGTTGTATAGTTTTTGTTCGCATCCCAAAAGATGAGAGATCAAAACTTGACAGCAAGACAAAAGAGTGTATCTTCCTCGGGTATGGAGATAGAATTTGACTACAACCTATGGAATCCTGTTGACAGAAGTAGAGATGTAGTGTTCTTAGAACACCAAATAATTGAAGATCTATCAAAAGATAAAGAGTCAACATTGTTCAAAGATTATCTAGTTGAACCGAGTTTAGTTGAAGCACTAATGAAAGATGACACAGTTCTAGAAGCTGATCAGGATGGCAATAGAGATGATACTGATTTAGATTATTCAGATGCACCTTCGGATAGTCAAGTTGATGATGATGTCAAGCAACCTATTGAGCAAGATGCGCCAGAGCCAGAGCATAGAGTGAGAAGATCAACAAGAGAAAGACAATAATCAAAGCGGTACCCTCCAACTGAGTATGTGTTATTAACTGAAGGGGAGAACCAGAGTGTTATCAAGAAGTTTTGTCACATGAGCAGAAAACTGAGTGGATGAAAGCTATGCAGGAGGAGATATGATCTATGCATGAGAACAACAAGATATAAGGCAAAAGAGCACTAAAGGATAAATGAGTATTTTGACTGAAAAGTGAAGAAAATAATCCACACCCAAGATATAAGGTAAGATTAGTTGTCAAGGGATTCAGTCAGAAGGAAGGAGTGGATTTTGATGAGATATTCTCACCAGTGATTAAGATGTCATCAATTTGTGTAGTTCTTGGATTAGCTGCCAGCAAAAACTTGGAAGTTGAGCAACTTGATGTCGGGACAACTTTTCTCCATTGTGACTTGGAAGAAGAAATTTACTTGGAGTAGACAGAAGGGTTCCAGATGAAAGGCAAGGAACATTTGATATGTAAATTATAGAAAAGCTTATATGGACTCAAACAAGCACCTCGTCAGTGGTACATGAAGTTTGAGTCATTCATGATGCAGCAAGGATACAATAAGACCAA
>LTAE01001217.1:62209-75045 GCA_001647135.1 Pontederia paniculata | reverse complement strand
TGACCCTCCAGCTGCAGCGAAAAAGGAAAGAATTCAAATTTCAAATGCTCAAACAACTAAAATCATAAAATCTGGTCAAAACCTTCTTAAATTCCCAGAATCCAATAATGATGATACCGAATATTCAAAAAGTAGGAAATGGAAATAATTCAGCACAAATTGTTTACTAAAGTGGTTATTGGGGTAAGCTTTTCGGGAATGGGGTCAACCTAAATAAGTATACTTTTTTCTGTCATCAAATTGCTAGGACTTAGAATTCAAATATCAGTCCTTCTAATGCTCAAACAAATGAAATCAATTGCACTAAACAATTAATAATTAAATATCATGATCATCATAGATAAGAGAAATCATTAAGGAAAACAATCATGCTCTAAAAGAAATAAATCAATATAACTCAATTCAAAACATGGTTCAGAAGTTCCTAACACAAATGACAAAAGGATAATAGTTCTTCTGAAAGAAAATAAATCAAACTCTAGATCTCTACAGAAGATCTTCAACGGTTTGTTCTTCTTCGCCTCCGAAAAATCTGAATTCCGCTCAAGGGTTCGAATCGATGCCTCTGTCTTCTTCTCTACAATTTCATCTCTCTATTCTCTGTATATGTATCTATCTTCCTATGTATCTTTTTCTATCTTCCTTTTTCTCCTTCTGGTTCTCCACGTGAATTTATAGCCCCCAAGGTGTTTCTAGGGTTGCATGCCCAAGGAAGCTCCTTATTCCCTTCAAATTGATCAGCGGTGGCAACTTCTCAATTACTTCGATCTTGGCTTTGTCTACTTCAATACCTTTCTCTGAAACTATATGCCCAAACACCACTCCATGAGTTACCATAAAATGGCACTTCTCCCAATTCAGCACGAGATTCACCTCTACAGAACCTTCTTCAGATTGCATAGATAGTTGTCAAATGATGACCCATATACTGAAAAGTCATTCATGAAAAATCCCATTATATCTTTGATGAATTATGAGAAAATGGACATCATGCACCTCTGAGAAGTGGCTGGTGTGTTGCACAAACCAAACGACATTCTTCTATATGCATAGGTTTCATATGAGCATGTGAAGGTCGTCTTCTCTTGATCGGCAGGGTGTATGGGGATTTGCAAGAAACCTAAATATCCGTCTATGTAGCAGAAATACTTATGTCTAGTCAGGCACTCAAGCATCTGATCAATAAATAGTAGTGGGAAATGGTCATTTCTCGTCGTCTTGTTCAGTTTTCGATACACATCCTCCAACCAGTAGTAACCCGGCTAGGGAGGAGTTCTTCTTTCTCAGTCTCAATGATGGTTGTGCCTCCCTTTTTTGGAACTACTTGGATTGGGCTCACCCATTTGCTATCGAAAATAGGGTAGATGAGTCCAACATTCAATTGTTTCCAAACCACCTTCTTGACAGCTTCCTTTAGGTTCGGATTCAACCTTCTTTGTGCCTCAATTGTGGGGTTGGGATCATCTTCAAGGGGGTCCTATGCATACACAATGATGAACTAATTCATTTGATGTCATCGATTGAATAACCAATGGCCTTTCGATGGGTTTTGATTATTTTCAGCAGCTTGCCAAGTTGATCTTTAGATAGAACAAGGCTAACGATGATAGGATAGGTGGAGTTTGGCCAAGGAACTCATACTTCAATGTAGATGCGAGTATCTTCAATTCGAGATTAGGTGCTGACTTGATTTCAGTAGAGTCAATTGGCACTTCACTCGATTGACTTAGCAGGGTTATGATAGCAGATTCTAGTGGGTATGACTGATTTTTTTCCTTCATAGCTTGTTCCTGAATTTTTTGAATCTGACAGCGCTTGTTGATCAGTTGTAACTTTAGACTATTCAGTATCTTCATTGTCTTCTGGGTCTTGTTCATATTTTTTTCATAAAGGTTACTGTTGATACTTCCTGCACTGCTCTTCAATAATAGCATATTCTTTATAGAATAAATCTCCAACTGGATTCTTCATTATATTTGGTTAAATTGAATTTTATCTTGTCATCCCCCACTTGAAAGGACAGTTTGCCACTCCTTACATCAATGACAGCTCCAGCACTGGCAAGGAAAGGTCTTCCAAGGATTATGGGGTTGTTTGAGTCTTCAGGCATGTCTAGGACTAAAAATCAACAAGGAAAAGAATTTTTCAACTTGAATTGGTACATCTTCAAGAATTCCTTTAGGATGTTTCACTAATCTGTCAGCCAATTGGAGTATCATGTTGGTAGGTTTCGACTCTCTAGCATTGAGTTTATCACACATGGAGGAAGGTATGATACTTATACTAGCTTCTAGATTACATAATGCCTTTCTAATTTGTAGGTGTCCAATCTCACAAGGAATAAAGAAGCTATCAGGATCCTTCAATTTGGGTGATAATTTGTTTAGGATCACTGCACTAGCATTCTCAGGCAGAGATACAATCTTTTTTATATCCAACCTCCTCTTCTTTGACAAAATGTCTTTAGGAATTTCGCTTAGGAGGGTATTTGTTGGATTGCTTCTAGAAAGGGTATATTGATTTGCAGTTTCTTCAATATTTCTATAAATCTGCCAAACAGTTGTTCTTCTTGTGCTTTTAGCATTCTTTGAGGGAAATGCATGACTTTGTGTAGGGGTAGATGGTCATCAACTGGTTATTCAGTTTGAGTTGGGGTTTGATTTTGTTTTGCAGGTTTAGGTTGTTTCTCTTTCTCAAATTGATCTTGGGTATTCTAGTCTTCTGGTTTCTCTAGTGTTTGTTCAGTTTATGTAGTTGGTTGTCTTGGTGGCAAGTTCTTCCCACTTCTTAATATAGCAGCTTGAACTTGTTCCCTAGGATTGGGTTCTAGCTATCCTCGCAAAGTGTGGGGACGTGAGGCTGCAACATTTGCTTGTAATGCTATTTGGTTTTCTAACAATTTGTTATGAGTGGCTAACTGCTCAATCCTAAAATTCATCTGCTCTTGTTGCTTCATCAGTTGTTGTGTTAATTCTTCCAATTTGGGTTTTGAAGGTTCAGGATTTGGGCTAGGTAGCATGAGTTGCTTAGAATTCTGGGCAGCCAAGCAAGGTTGTGATTAGAAGGGTTGTGATTTTGAGCATTTTTGTAGTGGTTGTTTTTGTAGGAGAAGAATGAGTGGTTTCTATTCTTAGAAGTATACTTCTCAAAAGGGAGTTTTGGGGAAAAATTTCCATAGGTGTTGAGTTGGTCATATTGAGGGTCTTGTTGAAACATGTTACACATTTCAGTGGAATTTCATGAATTTCCACAGATATCACAACTTTGCTCAGGGGGATGCACCATGTTGACTTGGGATGTGAGGTTCACTTTTCCCAAGGCCTTCTGTATGGATTCTTCAACTTTCGACAATAAGATTTATCCTTCATCAGATGATCTCTTCTTTGTAGGTTTTATCGATCTCTCATGCCCCAAATAATGATGGTTCTTTGCCAATTTGTCTATGATATTGTATGCCTCATCTATATCAGTTGTCGCAAAGACTCCTCCCGCTGCATTGTCCAATGCAATTGCAGTCGGGTAATCAGTCCTGAGTAGAAGTGATCTAATAGTTTTCATCTCTCATATTCGTAATGTGGCCATGATGCAACTAAATTTTAAAACCTTTGCCAAGCTTCATACACGTTTTTCATTATCTAATTGGCTGAAGTTATATATCTCATCTCTAATATGTGCAGTCTTGCTCGGAGGGAAATTCATCAAGAAACTTTTGCACTGACGTGTCCTAATTAGCTACTTCTTCAGGTTTTGAACTCTTTCACCACAATTTGGCTTTCCATCTTAATGAGAAAGGAAAAAGCCTCATGTAGATAGCATCGACATGTATGTTGTTAAACCATAGAGTTTCACATATCTCTTTAAAATTATCCAAATATTGGGTTGGATCTTCAGTAGTTGGCCCTCCAAATTGGTCTTGCTGGATCATGGTCACAAGGGCAGGTTGAAATTAGCATTGGCCATAGGTTTAACTCTTGGGACTCCAACTTTGTTGGTCACAGGTGAGTATGTATCTTTCAGACATTTTGGACCTTGAGCTGCTAACTCTCTTTCCATAGTGATTTGGTTCTCTTGAGTTTCGGACATTTCAGGTGGGTGTATCAGAACAGATTTGAATGGCTGGTCTTTCAGCTTCTGTTATATCAGGTATGTACTCAAGCTGTAATGTGACTGATGTGTGGGGTTCAAACTCCAAAATTGTTATTTTAGTTGATTCATAAAGTGATAATTCAGCAAATCTCAATTGCAAGTCAGAAATCAGTCTTTGCTGATTTCTCCTTCTTCTGAATTCTCTATTAGACTCTAAGTATAGTAGTCTTCTTTAGTGGCTCGAGATCTTGGCATGCACTGCACCCAAAGTCAAAGAAGAACAAAAGATAAAAAGAAATAGGTGTCGAAGTTATTAGAAAAAATAATATTTATAGGTCGGAAATGGTTAATGGCGATATAAACAATGGAAATGATAATATTCACAACTCGAATGAAAATTTCTCAAAAATTAGCTATTGCCTCCCTGCAATGGCACCAAAAACTTGATTTGGTGTGTCTAGTGTTCGATCAGAAACAAGTTATCAAATACAGGTATTCAAGTTGGGTTGTGATAGTGTAAATGCAAGATTGTGATAACAATAGACAATCAGTTTTAAAATTTCTAGAACACCGCGAATATTGCAAGTATACATCTTATTGTTTATAGCACTTAGGGTATTGAATCCACAGGGAGGTGAAAGCAATTATCAGGAATTAATCACTCAAAACTAATGTTAACATAATGAAAATTATAGCACTGGACTAAGAAAACTAAAGTTCAAATTAATTTATTTATAGGGTTTTCAGATGATTTTTGAAATGAACTAAGATAACTGAGGACTAAATAGATCACAACTATGCAAGTAAGAGATCTACAACAGAGATGTGAAGGAACTCAGGTTTTGAGGATGTCAGATTGGATAATTGTTGATTTGCATGGTTTGTATACTAAATCAGGTTTCGGTGAAGAGAGGAATAATGGATTTCTTTTGATGGATTCTTCTCAATCTCGATTTCCCCACAGTCACACGATGGTGGCCAAGAAGGAGATCTGGAACCTAGTCTAGGTGAGTCTAATGGTTTGCTACCAGGTTGAAGGTCTTTCAGCATCCAACCCTGCATCACAAGTCTTCAGAACCTGTGATGGAGCGCGCCACTGGACTATGTGAGAGCGAGATGTGATGGCCAGTCCTCCAAATGCTCTAACAGAGAAAATAGTAAGACCGGTCCTTCGCAGTTGCAAGGTTGTGAATCGCCCGATGGTAGTGACCCAATGCACTCAGCGGGAAAGTAAACCGCGACCTCTCACTTCACCGAACGCCTCCGGTCAGGGATGCATCGTCCGAAGAGAGAGAGTGTGCGGACAAGAAAGAAAATCGAATCGAGGGTCAATCGCATCCGATCACGAGATGAACAAATTTCTTCATAACATTCGATTTGAAAATGAAATCAAACAATTGGTTCATATAACGAAAACCAGAAATAGTTTAATGTGTTAAAAACCGAGATAGAAATCCAAATCCTTCATCCCCTAATACTAACTCTAGATAATCTTACTTAGTTACAAATTATGTTCATCAAAATACAGGAATAAAGGTTAGAAAAGCTCATGTTCTTCATCCTGCACTTCTGCTCGTCAATGACATCCGTCGTCTCTGCGTTCCATCGACGATTGATAGATCAGAGGTGATCCTGCGCGTCAGCTCCCAAAAATGTTTTCTAGAATGCCCCCCTATCTATCTTTCCTACCTTTGATTAGTCCTTCTTATACTTCTTGCCTTCATTCGACATGTGGCATCTCTGTCCAGCCCGGAATTATCCTTTTGATCCTTTTGTTATGTCCTTACCAAATATGAGCTGTAAAATATTCTTTTTCATTTTGGATTTTTATCGTCAGATGATCTCTTGTGCAGGGTCGTATGCTTCATGAAGTAAGGGTGTGAAAGCTCCTTTTTCCGAAGTTCCTGAAATAAAAACATAAAGCAACATCATTTGATTCTATGGTGTGTGCTTGCTACAAAAGTGAGAACTTAGCATGGAATGTGGCTCGAGTTTGACAAAACGACATGAAAACAATGTGAATTATAACTATAAAGGACTCGATATTAAGAACTTGATGCATCACATCAACTACAAATGATATGTTAGTTAATTCTCAAAGGGAGCAGGAACATTCATTAAACACATTGGTTTAATGAGACTAAAAAATATTTGAGTCGGATTGAAGTTTCATTAACAATTAACTTCAAGGTTATATCTAAAAATTTGCACTAAATGGATAGTGAGAGTGTCGAAGATGCATGACCACATAGGTAAAGTGGGAGATGTTACTTTGGTGACCTACGCAATCGTGAAAATGAGCAGATGAATCGCTCATTCTATTGGAGCCGGAAGATGCACTCAATAGGCCATACTCTAGCGGGATGACACGACATAGGTGACGTCTCGGAAGGCACGACAACGGCATGGATTGGGCGAATGACAATGGTGAAATGAGCACTTATATATACCTCAAACGATTGAGGGGGAAAGACCATCGCACAAGAGCCCTAACTGCAACCTCTCTTCTCAAAAGACTACAATAATATATTGACATGGTGTTGATGAATATTATAAGGTGGCATTTGAAAATGGTGTGGCTTCTCACTTTGGCAAGATCTTATGTCCATGTCAAAAATGTAAATATATAAGAGCAAGATTATATTTGACATGGATAATGATCTATGGAGGTGTTTAGTATATTATCTCTTAACATTGCCTAGCAATCTAAATTGTCTAACAAAAAAAATATCATTAATTATATTACGAGTAATGTGTGTTACTCTGTTTACTACTAATAATTAATGTAACTAACTATTCGGATTATCATGTTTACTTATAAACAAATTATTAGGTCATATATATTTTTTTACCAAAATAATATTTATAAATATTATCAAGTTGAAAAGTTTAAATTGTTAAGTTGGACATATCACAACAAATTAACTCTTTAAATAAAATTAATATAATTAAAATAAAATGATAATAATATAATATTTATAATTAATATTAATAACTATAATTAAGAAAATATTATTTTAACCAATAATACGTGTAATTAATAATTAATGATATATTATTATTCATAATACGATAATTGTAATATAATATTATATTAACATTATTTAAATAAGATTTATTATTAATATTTATTTATTTTTATATTATTATTATTATTTTTTGTGTTGTTATTATTATATCATATACTTTATTACGCTATATTTTATTTATGGAAGATTCAAAAGGGCTAACATGAAAAAAAAAACTACAAATAAGATTACCACTTAGGTGGTAATATGAAAAGAAGCATTCTCATTATTATCTCATAAGTAATTTGCATTGCTGATAATCCAGATTACCTCCATAATAAAATAAACAGGCAATCTGGCAAGTCCAAATAAATATACGTTCGTATTAAATTTGAAAAGATTACTTATAGGGAAACACCCTTATATTACAATGAATTCCATAGAAAAATATATAAATTAGTTATAACATGACACAGAAAGATGGAACGGAAGAAAAAAGTGTCATTAACAACCTAAGCACTAATGCAACTGAGATTAGTAATTTATATATGGACATGGTAAAAAATGCAATATTGGTTGAATGTGTTAGTGAAACAATTGAAGAAGACCCAAATTAATCCTGCGGGTTTGAGACTCTTCTTAAAGAAACTGAAAACCTTTATGGAATGGAGGTGAGAAACAAAATACACTTTCAATTGCCACAAGATTGATGAAACTCAAGCTAGAATTTAATATATGAACGAAAGTTGTGATTGCCACAAAATTGATGAAACTCAAGCTAGAATTTAATATATGAGTGAAAGTTGTGTTGATCAAATGATTGCACTCGAGTATGCTTCCGATCCTAGAGAAGTTATTGACAAATCTCTACATATACAAGAAATTGATTAAATATTTATGTTTGGAATATCAAAAGATTGATGGTTATTGCAATCATTGTAATGCCATTTTTTAAGGACCACAATCACTACAAGAATATTTAACATTAGCAACAGAAAATACTATCGCAAATTCATCGCTACATCGTCGCTATAAACATTAGTGACGATTTAGCGACAAACTAACGACGCCAAGAAACTATCACAAAAACTAGGTCGCTATTAGCGACAAACTAATCTGTCGCTAAAATTGTCGCTAAAATTGCCGCTAAATCGTAGTTAAATCGTCGTCAATCTATCGTTAATTCATCGTTATCTTAATTTTTATTAAAAAATGATATTTCATCTCTAAAACGTCGCTAGATCATCGTTAAATTGTCGTTACTTTGTCTTATAATTATCGCATTGAATCGTCATAGTTACGTCGTTATTCTGTCGCTAAGTATCGTAGTATATGAAAAACCGTATCGATATTCTATCGCTAAGTCGTCGTTATTCCGTCGCTATTTTAAAAAATAGCATAGAATGCTACATTTATTTTTGGAAACATTCTTACATACAACATGGTATCATCACATGAAACATATATACTCATTCATACACAAGACAATAAAGATGTCATTTAAAAGTAATAAATTTCAAAGTAACACAACAAAATACTCATCATAGAAAATAAGTCAACAACACATGTTTCAAAGTATCACAACATAAGTTTCTAATATTATGTCAAACACAACATAATCTAATCATCGGACGGAGGAGTGCGAGGAGCAGAATGGCAGCGAATCAAATTGATGCCCTCCAACAAAAGTAGTGTAACTCTCTCATCTACCACCTCCATCACAAGGTCCTTCATCCCAGCCATGGTCGCAGGGGCAGGTTCGGCGGCCGAATTACATGAAGGACCAATGACAGAAGCACTCGCTTGTTGCAAACTCAATCTTCTTAACCCACGAAGTTGACCCTCCTTAGTAAGTCCTGCAACTTCTTTTCATACCTCCTAGTCGACGTCGGGGATTGAGTCTGCATTATCCCCGTACTTCTTCACCATAAGCAAATTGTATGACTCTTGTAAATGAAAATAATTACTTCCATACCAAATACTTAAGAAAAAATATTTTGAATGAGTGTTATAAAATTATACCGCAATTTATTTTGCTTGCTCCGAGATGAATTGATTGGTCTTCTTATTGGTGTAAACTTCTTTGTACACCATTCGGAAGTCAACTTTGTCACCACTCGCCAACTCCTACGACAATCACATTTCATATATTAAATCATTTACTCAAAATGTTTAACGATAACAATCAATATTCATATAATTGAAAAAAATATCATTTTTCATTTATGCTATATGAACCCAATAGAGCCTCCGCAATGGCATGTCGCATCCGACTTAGACAATCTATTGTTTTTGCCGGTTTTTTACTTCTCCTGATATTCAGGTGACTCCCTACATCGAAATCGATAAGTGTTGACAAAAAAGTTAAACCTAATCCAACTTTTAAATATGAACTGACCACGTGTCGCAAAGAGAAGATCAAACTTCTTTAGAAATATGTGGTGCAGACATGTTCTTTGCTTCAAAATATTATCGTCGGTCATAAGCCAAGTTCACTCATCATTTACTTGCATTTATAATAATTTTCAGGTAACTTTTCATAAGCATGACAACATACCCTTGATAATGCAAATCATTATGTCAAAGAAATTCTCACTCATATTATATTCAGACTTCAAAATTCGTATGAGTGATAAGCGAGATCATAGAAGTTCCGGCAACCGAAGTCGAACGTACATACGACGACATCAATTGTGAAACAGAAGACAACACACTTTGTTGCTCGCAACTATTTCAAAAAGGCTCATCTTCATTTTTTAAAAGATTATAAAATGTTGAAGCCGAAGGATTAGGAGTTTCTTCTATTTGTTTATTCTCTCCATAAAATGTAGCACCAACTTTTGCATCTCGCACCATATTAATATATGGATTTGTCGAAATTTTCATAAAATTGTCTTGATTACTTGAACTTTCATCGTTTCATTATTCTTCACCATGCAATGTCCAATTCAAATAATCTACCTAAAAATTCTTTCGATATAAATCCATCTCGACATTATATCTTAGTTTCAATTTCTTATTCTTACAATTCTCACATGGACAACGAATGCAACCAAGAGAATCATCTACACATCGTTCTTCATATGCAAATTTTAAGAATTCATCAACTCCGTCTTTAAAATTTTCACAAGCATAACACTTATCATCTTTCCACTGAAAAATCAAACTTCGATCGGCTCTCATATTACTACATAAATATGAACGAAACTTAATTAAATATGAGTTGAACATAATTAAATATGGACAAAACATGATTACAAATATTAAACATTGTTCGATATTCGCTAAACATGATTACAAATGAACTAAACATAATTAAATATAAAGAAACATAATTATATATGAACGAAATATAATTATATATGAATGTAACATGATTAAATATAAACTAAATATAATTATTATAAAAATAAACATAATTAAAGATTAATTACACATGTGTGGAGGGCTGTAGGTGCCGCCCTCCTCAGGTGGTGAGGAGGGCTGTCGGCGCCACCCTCCTCAGGTGTGAGGAGGCTGCACTTCGCCCAGGGAGGCCGCACCCTAGCCTCCCTATACGTGGGATGGTCGTGCTTAGCCTTGGTTCACCCAAGGAGGCGATGACTCGGTGTGCAAGGAAAATAGGGTTAATAATTTATCAAACTAATTTATTTTAATTATATTATATAAAGAAACTAGAATATATATGTTAATAAGATAATATCATAAGTATTATTCATGTTTTCACATAAACTAAAGTTTTAATCAATAATTATCATTTTTATATTAGTACTAATCAAAGTCCATCTCAAACTCTATAATTTTATTATTTAATGACAAAATTAAAATTTTAATTATTTAAGACTCAAACTCTACGATTGTATTATCAAAAGATGAATTTGAATTTTTAATCTTCAGAATTATTATTATTACTTTCGAAAATAATATATTGGTACAAATAAAAAATAATAATAACCATTTATTCATTTATGTTGTAGAAAAAGAATAATATATATCAATAAAAAAAATCCACGAGATATTAACAGGTATCACTCCCTTATATTGTTATATCATCCATATAAATAAAAGTAATAATTATCATTTAAATATTGATTTAACAAAAAAATATGAGTTTGACTTCATTTATAATTTGGTTTTTTTTAGTTTTAATCTTTATATTATAACTATTTTTTTTACAATTTAATAGTTTCATAATTATTTATTTGAAAAAAATTAAAAAGATGAATATTTTTATATGATTGCTTCATCCTAATTATCATATATTTATTAAAGATATATATTTTTTATTATTAATTTTTCACAAACCTATAATGTTCATGCCGGATTATTTTGTCATCTATATATATTTTCTTATAGTGTGTCACATTCTTTGTCGCCCCTCCCTCATCAAGGGGATCAAGGTAGCTCAGAATGTCCCTGCTCCACCCTAATGACGAGAGAGGATGACTCTAGCCACCTCTATGAATAGGGTATATCGATGCCTTCCTCCCTCATGATGGGAGAGTGGCCGACAAGGTGATCTTCAAAGGATGTTATATTTTATTTCAAAATTTATATGAACATGTTCTAAATTTTGGAGAAATTTCAAAGTGAAAAAGGTGAAACATAATAAGTAAATTCTAATTTAATTAATTTCTACCCTAATTTATGATTTTACTTTAAATACATTAATATATTGTCCTTATTTTATTTAATATGTTCAGATGCAATTCAAGTAGCATTCTTATATAAAAATATAAATTATTGCATCATAATTTATTTTGCTATACGTAAAACATTAAAAAAATTTGTCATTTAAAACATAACTCAATGCGTCCCTCTATTGTTCACAATAATTAGGACACAACTCAAGCATTGCTATATGGAGATAAATTATTTGCATTGTGATTTTTTAGGACACAATCTCAATAAATTATTATAACTTGAAATATAAATAAATTGTGCGTTATTGCTAAAAGAATACGATGTAATTCAATGAGTGTGCTATATGGGGGCATAAATTATTTGCATCATATTTTTTGAGGCACATCATTAAAAAATATCATTTAAAATACAAAACAATTGTGACTCTCTATTTCTTATAAAATTTGGGACGCAATTTCATTAGCATTGCTATATTCTGGCATTTTTTCTATCATAATTTGTTGTCACACGATATTAATAAATTATTATAACTTGAAAGTTCAATCAATTACATTTTTATATTTTTACAAAATTTAGGACGTTAGAACTCATATTATTTATGCTACGTTATTGAATTTATAGATGCAATATCGAAGTGCGGTTATGATTTGAACTAATATAAAGACGCTAAAATTATTATGTCTTAAATTTTAAAAATTTGGACGCGAATTGTAATGGCTTCCTTAATACTTTATACTAATTGGGACGCTACAAGTTAGTATCTCAAAAATTGGACGTTTTGTATAAAAAGACAACGCTATGTATTGCGTCCTTAAAGGTGCGTTCCTAGATGATCATTTTGTTGTAATGTGGCATCTCTCCTCTCCCTTCGCCATCTCTCTTCTCTCTCTCCTACGTGCGAAGGTGAGCTGGGTGCTCGCATGCGCGCGCAGGCGAGCCGGCGAGCTCACACATGGAAACCACTGTTCCTGCACGATAACTATCGAGGACACATGATGACCTCGCCATGCGCATGCCGAAGTGAGAGAGTAGAGAGAAGAGAGAACTTGAGAAAGAGAAGTGAGAGTGGGAGAGAGAAGAAAGAGAAAAGAACATGCG
>LTAE01001217.1:46103-61541 GCA_001647135.1 Pontederia paniculata | reverse complement strand
TATTATTATTATTATTATTATTATTATTATTATTATTATTATTATTATTATTATTATTATTATTATTATTATTATTATTATTATTAGCACTTTGCTCATCAGTTTTCAACAATAGTACTCAGGGGAGGACCCACTTATAGTGTGGGGGTGGGGGCCTCGATCCCCCAACTTTTCGATATAGAAAGTATATATATGTATATACTAATAGATACAATTAATATATAAAATAAATATTAAAAAAGAGCAACCTTATCTATTTGGTGTAGTAGTTAAGAGGTTTTGGTTATTATGTTGAGATTTAGGATTTAATCTTTGATTCCTCCTAATTTTTTATTTTATTTTTATATATATTGATCTCCTAACTTTTCTTTTTGGGTCTGATAGTACTTTACTTGTAAATTATTTGTTATAACTAATCAAACAAGCTTTAGAAACTTCTTGCACGAGGAATGAGTTCGCTAAAAAGTGTGAGGAGTCGTTAATATTTGTTAAAAGTGTGATGTAGTTTGATTTTCAAATTGTAGGTCACTCAACTTTAGTTTTATTCATATTTAGATCATCCATCATACTTGAATATTAATTTTGCCACGTGTTACTTATGTGGCATGTGATGGTCATCTATGTGGCATATGACACATCATTTCACTTTAAATAATATTTTATAATTTAATTTTATTATTAATTATTTACCTTTTTAAACTTAAATGGTGAGAACTCAAGAGCTTTTTATTATTTGACGATGTGAAAAATTATTTTTCGGAGTGTCACAAACAAGAAAAAACTTGAGTATAATATTTAAATTATATTATTTTTTGTTTTTAAGTGAGTTGATGCATAAATTAATATTTAAATATGATGAATGATTTAAATATGAATAAAATTAAAGTTGAGTGACCTACAATTTGAAAACCAAATATTAGTGACCTACATCATACTTTTATCAAACATTAGTGACCCCTCACACTTCTTAGCCCATAATTGAAGGTGATTAAAAGAAATAACGGAAAAAAGTATTGGTAGAATTTAGTCTCCTACCCTTGAATTCTTTTTCCAGTTAATTAATTATTTCAATTTCAAATTTCCAACTCGAAAGGCAACATGCAGAAGAAAAGCAAACTAAAAAAGAAGCCCTCCCCACTTTTATGTATTTTTTTAAGGCTTCCTTTAACATTACCGGAACTACAAATCCACCGTCCCTCCCTCGCCGGAGCATCGCCGTTGGCATATCCCCACGCGCGCTTCCTCCATCATCCTCTCCCGCTCGCTCCAACATATCAACAAACACTTCTCCGGCGCTCTCCCCCGGAAAAAAAAAGTTAATTATTAAGCCACAAAAGGGTTTCGCTCCCCTTTCTTGGTTTCCTGCCTTCTTCTTTCCATGCCGCCGACGAACTCTCACCAGGTGCGATGAGCTCCGAGTCCATCGCGCCCTCCATGGACGCCTCCGGCTACGCCGCGCCGCCAGCATCGTCGGACCCCAACTACCCCTCGGATTGGTACGGCAACATCCAGTACCTGATCAACATCTCCGCCGCCGGCGCCGCCTTCTGCGTCCTCCTCTTTTTCGTCGTCAAGTTCCGAACAGATCACCGCCAGTTTCCAGGGCCGTCCGCGCTCTTCGCGAAGCTTCTCGCCGTTTACCACTCCACGGCCACCCAGATCGCCCTCCACTGCGGCGCCGACNCCAGCTTTGCGGTACTCCTTGCCGTGGCCTTCCTCGCGCTGGTCGCCGTACTCCCTATTAATATCTACGGCGGAACCGCGCCGCTTGCGGACCAGTTCGCTCGCACCACCATCTCCCACATCCCCAAGGGCTCCCCCCTCCTCTGGCTTCACTTTGTGTTCGCCGCGGTTATCGTAGCCGTCGCTCACGTGGGGATCTCCCGCATGGAGGACGACCTCAGGGTCACCCGTTTCCGCGACGGGAACGGCAACCCTAGCGATCCCAACTCGGGCTCCGTCGCCATCTTCACCATCATGTTGCAGGGAATCCCCAAGATCCTGGCCTCTGACAAGGCGCCGTTGGAGGAGTATCTCCAGCACCGGTACCCTGGCAAAATCTACCGATTGATCGTGCCCTTCGATCTTTGCACCCTGGAACATTTGGCAGCTAAATGGACCAAAGTCCAGAATGAGATCTCTTGGTTGGAAGCTCGAATGGACGCCCGTGACCTCTCTGGCGGCAGTGAAGTGGAGGGCGCTGGAGTTCTTAATGAGAAACAGTGGTGGAGGAAAGCAAAGGAGATGTGGGCTACAGTTATGTCAATGTTGGGTTTTACAGAAGAAGAAAGGCTGCGGCAATTGAAGAATTTGAGGCTTGTACTGCGAACCAAGCTCTTGGAGTACAAGGATGGACGAGGACCAGGTTCTGGGATTGCATTTGTGATCTTTAAGGATGTTTACACGGCCAATAAGGCAGTCAAAGATTTCAGGTCCGATAGAAAGAAAACTCCTATAGGCAGGTTCTTTCCCCTGATGGAGCTGCAGCTTGGGAGGAGCCGTTGGAGGGTGGAGAGGGCCCCTCCGGCTGCTGATATCTACTGGAACCACATGGGGTTGAGCAAACTGTCTTTGCAGTTGCGCAAGGTAGCCGTGAATGCTTGCCTCCTCCTAATGCTTCTATTCTGCAGTTCCCCACTTGCCATTATCAGTGCAATGAATAGTGCTGCAAGGATAATCAATGCTGAGGCTGTGGACGATGCTCAGTCTTGGTTAACTTGGCTTGAAGGTTCAAGCTGGTTTGGAGATGTAACACTCCAATTCTTGCCTAATGTTCTTATATTTGTGAGCATGTATGTAATCATCCCATCAGTACTCTCATATCTTTCCAAGTTTGAGTGCCATCTAACTGTATCTGGAGAACAGAGGGCTGCACTGTTAAAGATGGTTTGCTTCTTTCTGGTAAATCTTATTCTTTTGCGTGCAATGGTGGAGTCATCTCTGGAGGGCGCAATACTTCGGATGGGGAGGTGTTACTTGGATGGTGAAGATTGCAAAAGGATCGAGCAGTACATGAGTGCTTCTTTCTTGTCAAGGTCGTGCTTGTCCACTCTTGCATTTCTCATCACAAGTACCTTTCTAGGGATATCCTTTGATTTGCTTGCTCCGGTACCTTGGATAAAGAACATATTTAAAAAATTTAAGAAGAATGACATGATTCAGCTTGTTCCAGAACAAAGTGAAGAATACCCACTTGAACAGAACAATGAAGAAAGTACTTTACGGATGCCTCTAATTTCTGAGGCAGATAATGGTTTGGGTTTGAATGGTGTTGAAGTCCATGATCTTTCTGTGTACCCAATAAACAGGAGCTTCCATGTCCCAAAGCAGACATTTGACTTCGCACAGTACTATGCCTTTAATCTCACAATCTTTGCGCTTACCATGATCTATTCTTTATTTGCTCCGCTCGTGGTTCCTGTGGGTGCCATCTACTTTGGTTACAGGTACTTGGTGGATAAGTACAACTTCTTGTTTGTGTACAGAGTTCGAGGATTCCCAGCTGGTAATGATGGGAAACTGATGGATAGGGTCTTGTGCATTATGCATTTTTGTGTAGTCTTGTTTCTTCTATCCATGTTACTGTTCTTCTCTGTCCAAGGAGACTCCACAAAGTTGCAGTCCATCTTTACACTTGGGTTGTTATTTTTCTATAAAGTGCTACCTTCTAGAACTGATGGCTTGCAACCATCTCTCTTGGAAGGAATCCAGACTGTTGATAGTTTTGTAGATGGACCAACTGATTATGAGGTTTTCTCAAATCTTGACTTTGATTGGGATATATATCAATGATGATGATAGTTTCAGGTTTGACTTTTAATGGTTGGCATGGTGTGTGATACATTCCCAATGATGTGTAATTAAATTTATTATTACATGGTTGATTTAATATCTTTATGTTGAAAGTTTGCACATTAAAATACAAGGTGTGTGCTGTGCCATCTAATTTAACATTTTCTGTGCCTTCGCTAACTGGGAGAACTCGGTCTAATACAACATGTGCAATGCAACAACTTCAGTAGCAAATTTTTCGTCGCTTCATGATATGTAGTCCATGTTGTTTTTCAGTTAGGTCCTCTGTTCTGGTAGATGAGAAATTTAAAAATATATCTTCTATGATTCTTAATTTCATTTTGCAACTTATTTCATATCATCCTATTTTGTTTATGATAACATGCATTTAGCTTATCTTACATAGATGTTTACAGATCTTGTACAGCTATTGTGCCTGGTTTTTTCTGGCCTCAGTTGTTTTTAAGTTTCACTCTTTTGGAGCCTGTCCAACAGGGATTAGTACTATTATCCTCTCTGAAAGTTGTGGTGTCTTTTTTTTTTCCTTCAGTTTTTTCAAGCTGCAACAACTTCATTCGTTGATCCATGTTTATGAGACTCGACGGGGTTTTACATTGGCTGTCGAGGTCTAACACAATCCTCCTTCTTTATCTGGGTTTGGGACCAGCTATAAACATAGGCGGTTCAAGCTGCAACAATTTCAGTACCAAATTTTTTGTGGCCCCATGATATATAGTCCATATTGTTTTTTTCAATCAAATTCTTTGTTCTGGATATATAAGAATAGTATATTATCTGTAGTTCTTTATTTCATTTTGCAACTTATTACTTTATATCGTCCTATTTTTTTTATGATAACATGCCTCTAGCTCATGCTATGTATACCGATCTTGTACAGCTATTGTGCCTGGTTCATCTGGCCTTAGTTGTCTTGAAGTTGTTTAACACTTTTGGAGCCTATCCAACAGGGATTAGTACTATTATCCTGTCTGAAAGTCGTGGTCTCCTCTTTTCTTTTATTTGCTTTAGTTTTTTCACGCTGCACCACTTTCCATCATTGTGCATGGATTTAACTGTGATTAACTAAATCCTTTCTGCACTTTCTCAGGAGACCTAGTAAGAATCTATGATGTCATTTGATAATGTTCCTTAAGTAATGATTTATTTGTGGTTTTCTGGGCAGATGAACTTTTGAAAATGTCGGGCGAATCAGCATATCTCCTAGATTTTGCACCATCAATAATTTCTAACTTGAAGATGCTGAATAGCACCCATATGTCATTAATTGCTGGAGTGTCTAGTACTTTGTATCATTATTTATTTCTCCTGTAAAGGACATATTAGTTTTCGGGATTTGGTTTGATGATCATTAATCCATTATGTTGTCATGCATCATAAATGTTTTGATATGATTGATAACTTTGCTCAAAATCATTGTTCTTTGCAATTTTCTTTATCTTAGTTTGCTTTTTATGGGTGTAGTTTGAAGAGCTGTAGACATTGAACAACATGCTTGATGGTTTGCATTCAAATGATGGCATTGTTTCCATCAGAAATACCTTGACTGATCTTGGCAACATAATTTATTCTCATAAATTTTGGTTGAAAAGAAATGAAACTAGTATGATTTACATCCAAACCAAAATCTGATTAGAAAATGACATACAAAACAAATCAAGAGCGTAATCACACACATAGCTGATATCAGTGAAACTCAAGACATCAGTAAAAGTCAAGTCTTCCTTTGTTGTTTGTTACATATCAAATGGCTTATTTTATATGGTTTTTTTTTCTTGGGTTCCTCTTACCTTTCTTGTTGATGCTATTTTGAATTATGTTTACTTAGTATTGTTAAAACTCATATCTGCATCTTTAAATCTAGACAAAACAAAGGATTCCAATCAAAGTGCTGGATGATGTTGTGGTTTGATTTTTTTTTTTTTTTTGACAAAATGTTCTGGGTTGATTTGTTGATCTCATTTAGCTGACCAAGCCATATTTGCCCTGACCACGGGGTCAAGGTGTATGATTTCTTGTTCGTATTTCAAATTTGCCATGTTTGGTCATTACCATTGGCATTCAGTCATGCTGATAAGTTTTGGCTTTAGCCTAGTACTGCTTGTCATAAAAAAATATAGTGCTGCCAAAAAAATATAGTGAACCATGGCAAAGAATTCGGATCTAAAGATCGTCCAGTAATTTAGTTCTATCCTTGGTCCTATACCTGTCAGCATTTATTTTGGGTGAATGTGCAGTTAGCACAAATGATAGAAGCTGTGTAAGTTATCACAAATCTAAGCTTGGGTGTTTACTTAGCAATTGAATATCCTTTGACATACACAATTTTTCCTCTTCCACTTATGTTGGATGGAGGAAATGGGAGTTGTGACATGGTTTCTTTTGCTGTCAATTCAGGTATTGTACTATTATATGAGGTCAATACTGTATAATGTGCATCTAAAACAGCTATATAATGAGACCTCCTCAAAGAAAAAAAAAACGGTGTAATGGGAGTTGCCACATGGTTTCACTCTTTTGATTGTACGGATTTTTTCTGGCCAGCAATGGTCTAAGTAAATATTTCTTGATGAAAACTTCGATAAATTGGAAGTGTTGTTTTTTCCTTATTGTTGCAGAAGTTGAAAGTATCTGATATGATAGCTGACGCGTTTGATTGACCTCAAAATTTGACCTCTCCGCGTCGATTTTCTGAAATTCATATTTGTTAGGCACTTAGGCCCATTCAAGTTTGTTTACTTGAGTTACTTCGCTTTTTCAATTCCATTGAATATTTGGCTACTAGTGTTCACCATTCATCTTATTTTTGGTTTGAAGAGGGTTGAGAAATGTTACAACGGTATGCACTTCACTAACTTTTTTGCCATCGTCTTCAAATCAAGCTTTGCAGGATTTTTTTGTTAAGCAAGAAAAAAAAAAGAACTTCACAGATTCAATGAAAGAAGATTTTTCTGACTTGTCATATATGAATCACTGAGAATAAATTCCTCCTGGATTTAATTCATTCATACCGTTTTGTGAGCTTCGTGGCTTTGGCAGCAATGTCATTTTCGAGGGGTTTTAGGCTGCGTTTGGTAAGCTTCAAATGTCCTCCTGCTTTTTCTCACAATTGGCTGTGGGTCAATGCAAAAAATAGCAGCTTTTAAAGCTTTTTGAGAGAGGAGCCCAAACAAGTTTTGGAGAACAGCATTAAAACATTAAAATGTGCTGTGGGTGACAGCCGAAGTGTCAAACCAAACGCAGCTTTAGATGCTATGCTGAAATGGATTTCAGAAGGAAACTGGTCTACCTTTCTGTTTGCTTGTCTTTTCATCTTCGGATCAGCGCTCCGCTTTGCAATTTGGTTACTGTAGAATGAAATAGACATGGATGTCCGCTGTGGTGTTTTCTTCCTTCTTTTGTTGTTTATTTCTCGGCCACTTACTATGTTGTTACAACACGTCCACCGTCATATATATTCGTCTGAAAATAAACAGTGAATGAAGCCTTCAATTATTTATTCTTATTTCGTTTTATGCGATATTTGGATGTTTATCCTTTCCACGAGAATAACCATACTTTGATTTTATTTTCTTTACTACGGAAATATCACCAAAACCAATTTGGGTGCACATTTTGTTGGTCTATGGAAAAAAAAAGAAGAGGTCTAACCTTCTAGTTGGTTACCAACAACTGTTGGTAGAATGCCTCCTGCAAATGAATTATCCATTTTCTAAGAACTACTATAATCTTTTATAAAGTACATATAATATATCATCTTAATTATGGTATCTCTGGATATCATCTCAGATTTCATTGTTCATATGCTTGATGTAAATATGCAATTTTCCCAAGAAAAAATACATGCATTTTACTCGAGAAAAAAAAGATCAGAAAGGAAAATGATTCCCATATCTTGATCTTTGCCAGCTTTCCATCCTCCGCTCGCCTTCGGAATCGTACGACTTGACTATGGGCGAAAATATTTTGCATTTAGAAAGATTGGTATTCCAAATTGTAACTTTATGGACAAATGGACAAAAATATTTTGCATTTAGAAAGATTAGAATCCAAAACCTCTTTAATTGAGAAGAGCTGTTGACTATGCATTTATCCCTTTTAGTTTCTTGATCAATTAAGTTTAAAAATATTTCTAAATGATGAAAAAATAATGAGAATCAAACACGTCGAAATTGCTTGCATCCTTTTTTTAAATTTCCAAGTGAGGACATAATTTCCAACGGTTAAGACAAAGGAGGCTCCACGGTAAACCGTGTTGTAACTTATGGCCATAATACATGAAGAAAAACCTCATTAGTCTTCAGCAATGGTCCATCAATGACTTCTAATTCAATATTATCAAAACAACTTGCGGTTTATTGTCATTTTTTCAGCTACTTGCATCAAAGTGCATGTTGGAAAATTTCAATAATTGCTTATGCAAAAAAAAACATTTTATGATATACATCTAGTGAAACTAGAACGACATCCAAAAGGTAAACATTGGTTTCAACAGCATTATGCAAGTCAGCATGCCCAAGAAGGCATGAGAATTCCAGCGGCCAGATAGCAATTTGCATGGTAGACATGGTTGATTATTGGCAGCTAAAAAATGTGCATGCTTCCAGAGAGCCTGCACAGAGACAATGATCAGATCTAATTCGGGGTTGATTTCCTCTCATTTAGCCAGATATGCTTGACATATTATTTATCAGTGAGAAAAGGAAAACTCTTCAAGTTGCAAAGAACACTTCTGATTAGCACTTGGATACCTAAGAGGGTTGCATTTTCTATTTTAGTGGCGAAAAATGTTCGAATAGAAGGAGTTTCATTATAGTTGTCAAGAAAAAAATTAGGCAAAAAAATGTAGCCCACCTGAAAGCTCTATTAGATAAGACATTTATTCCCCGTGGGAAGTAACACATCTTATTAAAACACTCTGTCAAGCCAGCATAAATCCTCATGGACTGTTCTGATAAATTTGTATCGGAAACACATACCTAAATATTTTATAATGTACACTCAAGGAGCTAACATATATCTTTAATCATGCATAACAGATGCTGCCTCTAACTTAAGCTTTGTATCCAAATGACATGATCACATCTACATCTCATCATGACACAGTGACTCCAAAAGTGTGCTCCTAAATATGAAAATTTAGGTGATACAACAGTATTAAGTATGTCATCGGATCTTAATATTATGGCCCAAATTACTTTCACTACAACTCGTAATAATCTGAGCCTTAGAACATAGATCCAATAGTATTCTGCATGCTCTAGTGCACTACAACCTCCGTTTACTCTTCAAGCAATGCCCAAAATTAATAGGTCATATGCAAACCTGATTATTTTACCATCTAATCAATGGTAAGAACAATTCATATTAAAGCCAGTTTTTTCCCATGCCTCAATGTAAATACCACTAACACCTACTTAAACATATAACGTTTAGTCATTGCTGCAATGTATGATTGTTGCATGGGATTTGTTATTGATGTAGTTATAACCACAGAAGCATAATAAAGAACTCTGCCCAAATACAAAAACAATAAGTTATGCAGCATCTATATGTTCGTCTCAATGAGTTCTTTTGCTAAGCTATTCTTTTATTTATCTTAACTATATGGATCCACTGATTGTAGAATTTAGAAAGCTGTGCACTATGCATGCTGTCATTTTTTTGAGAGGACAATGATATATAATTAATTTGATTACACATCAATATATTATATCCAAAAGCATATGTACAAGTGTGGAGCACATCCTTGGGCGATGTTATTATATAATGTTGTCATTGGAAGAAAACAAAGAAGCAAAAGGTTACAGAAAAAATTCAATCACTCAAATTCATTCCCTGTCAAAAAAAAATTACTTGAACCCATTTTCTTATGGACAGCATACAAGCTACATATACTATTATCATAAAACATACAAGCCATGCACTTTTAGTAAGTTTAATTGTTTCAATTGTAATTTAGGTCATTCAGTAGAAGCAAATAGACTGTTAGCCAGTCAACTGCTGGATAAGATAAGCTTTTATTACTATCCCAAAAAGTTAATAAGCCTTTATTAAGTCAAGCAGCCATATAGTTCTGGTGAGCTCAATCATAGAAACATCTAACTAGAACACAACTTTAGTTTCATGGAAAAGGTAGCCTACTACCATAGAAACTCGGCTTACAAGGCTGAGAATAAGAAGAGAGTTCATGTTTTCTATGATATAGTGTAGACATAATTTAGTTAGAAACCCTTTCTTAAAAAAATAGCCAAATCTTCCCTGAACCTACTAAGATTTTCCTGTAAAACAATGTAAGAGGTAAACTAATTATTAATCAAAATCTACGTATTTCTATTGTTAAAAGGGAAGATAATCATACACAGCACCATCTTTTCAGACAGATTTAGAAACAATCCCTTAAGTGATGTTTTCAGCTGATTACAGTCCTATAAATTATGAAGTGTTTTCTTAAACAATCCGCGACCAGTATCTCAAGATTCCACGTAGTAAAGCAGTAAATTTGTTTTCGATAATAAAGCATCTATTTTTAGTGGAAGAAAAAATGGTGTCCAATGGCAGATATATAAAGCAAAAGCGAGATGACAGAATCAAAGTAGAAGATGCATTCCTAAAGATCACACAAATGGATCACATACGCCGACCAAATTGTGAAGCCGAGAAATGGTGACAAACTACTGCGCTGAAGCGGCGGTGGAAGCAGGAGGCGGAGTGCAATGGCTGACAACGACAGGTGGTCGGAGGGCGCGGCGAGCCTCGTCCTGCTGCTTCCTGGCATTGTACATCTCCTCCGTCTCGACCGCCACCAGCCTCTTCACCTGCTCATCCAAAACCCACTCGCCGATCAGCGTCGGTCAGAACGTCCCAAATAGCCCCCAATCAAGAACAAATGACGCAAAAGGAGGTCGAAGTACCTGGTTGAGCATGCCGAGGAGAGAGGGCGTTGTCCGGTGCTCGACGGTTCGATAAGAGCGGCGGAGCCGCATGGCGGCGAGGGTTAGAGCTTGGGGCTCCATTCGATCCCCACCCGCGCCTTGAAGGCATTGAAGGCGTTGCCGGCGCTGATGCCCATCTGTTCCTCTCGCTCCTTCGCCTCGTTCCGGTCCGGCAGGGGCGGCGGCGGCGGTCGGTATAACGAAACAAAGTGAGGAAAGAATGGAGAAGATGGAAGAAGAAAACAAAGCCCAATGGGCTTCCGCCCACTGCGAAAAGACAAGGTGTTGGGTCAGGCCACATTCGAATTCCCAATCTAATAAAATGAGACATTTGATACTATCTTTTTTATTAACTTATCTATCATTGATTTTATATTAAATAATTAAGATGTGGGCAAATAATAGATGCATTAAATTTTATTAATAATTACTAAATTAAAATTCCAAAAATAATAATGCCAAAGAAAAATAGCTGAAGATATAAAGTATTTGATCGTCATATCAAAATATATTTTCGTAAAAAAGATAATTTGAACAAAATAACAAAACTATTTTTAATAGTGCACAACAAACACCTAATTGTAATGCCAAAAAAAAAAACACCCAAGATATTAAAAATATTTGAGTTACGAATTTATATTTCTGTGAAGAATATGTTAGATAGTTTTTGTAATAAACGAGATGAGAAATATAAGAAAATCCACATAGATATTTGTCTGCATTGTCTTTTGGGTCATTATTATACAAATTATCATCCTTTTAAATTATCAATATCATTTCAGTATCATGTTTATTTAGAAATGAAATGCTACATAATATGCATTTGTTTATTATGGGATAAAAGTTCTAAGTCAATTTTTCTTTACAATCAATTATGCAAAAAAACTAATACAAAACTTGAAACACTCTCGAATTTGTTTTGTAGCTTCTGGTACTTCTTCCAAGTCAACCAGCTATGATCATTTTTGTGACGGATGACTTGACTGAAAACAACAATCGCAAATTTAGATGGTACAAACCTACAAATTGAAAAGTTAATCAATGATAATATACATATGATAATTGACAAGCAAAGTTAATGAAATTTTTAACCCCATTTAAAAATTCTTCCAACGATGATTTTCTGGATGAAATATATTTCTGCAATAGATTTTATATATGAATTTAAATAACTAAACTTTAATATCAAGAAAATTCAATATATCAAATCTCTAATGAAATAATAATTAAAAAAATAATGTAAATATTATATACCATGTTGTGTGAATGATATCAACTATTTCATAGGATTATGATGATCACTACCAAACTTTCTTGAAAATTTTGAAATAATGTAAATATTATATACCATGTTGTGTGAATGATATCAACTATTTCATAGNCAACTATTTCATAGGATTATGATGATCACTACCAAACTTTCTTGAAAATTTTGAAATAATGTAAATATTATATACCATGTTGTGTGAATGATATCAACTATTTCATAGAATTATGATGATCACTACCAAACTTTCTTGAAAAAATTGAAACAAAAAATAATTATGATGATATCTAGAAATATGACGAAATTTTCTCAGGGCCGTAGGGCGCGTGCTAGTGGTGGCATTAGCTTGCGCCCACAGCTACAGGCATGCACGCTTACAGCAGATCCGGCGCCCTTGCAGACTCGGGAGCCCTGCAGATCCGACGCCCCTCAAAGAAGATGAGATCACCGGATATGATGAGAGGAGAAGAAGAAAGGAGAGGAGATACCAAAGAAGACGAGAGGAGAAGAGAAGAGAGTATAAGAGGAGATTACCATGACCGCACTAGAGAAGACAAGAGGAGAGCGAGAAATGCCGAAGAAGACACTACTATCGGATCAGGAGGAAAAACACAAAAGAGGGAAAGAAGGTAGGGCACAATTGTTTTATTTTTTTAGGCGGTCCGGAGGACCTCCCTAAAATTAGGGTTTAGTACTCCGAGATCCTGCGGTAGCTTTGATTTTTTTGGCTTGGAGCGGTCCGTCTAGATCTCCCCAATTGAGGTGGTTACCATCTCAATTGGGGCTGTCTTGGTGACCACCCTAGTTGAGGCGGTCCAAACCGTCCCAACATGGGATGGTTTGTTAGATCACCCCAAATAGAGGCAGTTTGGCAGACTGCCTCAAAAGTTGGCCACAAAATTTCATTTTTCTTGCAGTGAAAGGTCTCATCCTTAAGCTCAAGCAAGGTAATTCTCAACTTGGCTTGAATGGCCTTTGGACTAAAGACTGTCCAAAATCATTCATGTCCAAATTATTTGCCCACATAAACTTAACAGTCTCCCTTAGTTTCAGGTGCTCAAACAAGTACTTGAAGATACGAGGCTTCCTAAGATTCGAATTGGAGTTAAAGAGGAGAGGAAGTGTTAGACATATCTTAATAAGGAATTTAAGGTCAAGGATGGGAATTTAGTTAAACAAAAATGATTAAGCAATATCTAACCAGCTTACAAAGAATATATATCAATCAGGCACGATAATTGCTCCAAGTGTATTGAGGATATTAACGAGCTCTTGAACTATTCTAATTGAACCAATGAGCCTAAAGGAATCCCCTTCCCTCATCTCCCAACCATGAATATGCTTGTCATCTTGGAACAATGCAAGACTAAGATCATTAATAATGGCCTAGGGAAGTCGTCAATGGCTAATCTAGATAGGCACACATGCCATTTCACAAGGGAGGTAACATACTGCCAATAAGGAGCACTGAAAGTTTTTCACAAGTTATCATAAATGTATGAATTGGGGACATTAAGGATAGGTGTTACCTTAGTGTCCTAGCCACGATGAGCGAGTATAATCCCTCATGAATCCTTATTGTTCGCTTGACAAAACAACCCTCCAAATAGGACTCTAGCGTTAAATGCATATCTAGGAGTGATATGCATATCCTAAATTGCATTAAATGCATACGTTTCTTAACATTGCAACTTATATCGAATGCTTAACCAAATATATAACATAAATAATGTTTTATTTTAAGCCTTAATTATTCAAACTATAATAAAACTACTTATGGAGAAGATAATGATAATGAGCAAACTTTTTTGGTAATGAAATGAGCAAAATTATTGTTTTTCTTATAATTGACACAGTATCATAAAGATTATTTGCTTTGTTCGAATACTTATGTTCTTCATGTTTTAATAGTACAATACGTATAAATACTATTTGATCTATGTGGTTAGAGATATTTAGAATATCTATATAGCCTTAATTATATTGTTTGGATAACAAGTGAGAGGGATAACAACACATAAAAGAAGAAGACACGAGATATATGAGGTTCACCTTTAATTAGGTTATGTTCTTGGGCGACAACATAATAGTATTAGATGAGAATTTTTTTTGAGGATTTCAATGACTCAGATGCCCTAAGCATGACCCTAACCCTAAACCTCAAGGATTTGTAAAAGCGCTTTCTTAATAGATGATAAGAATTTGCCTCATAAGACTCTATATTAGTTGTTAGAAAATGTGACACCAATAAAAAGGAATATGAAATTTCGATAAAAATTTTAATAAATCCCCTAGAGCTTCGTCCCTCCTCGACTCCTCTTAAGCTCGTTGTCTAGACAACAAGATCCCCGTATATAAGGACACCTTTAACTAGGGTGCATCTTATTGAAGTTGGAGAATATAATAGTTTTGATTCAACACATTATCAATAAATCTTTCTCGAATTGAATCCTCAAAATAGCATGTATCTGCCAAAAGCTACCACCACCATCCCCCCGCCATGGGACTATAGCTAATTGTATTGTTAAGAAACTCCATAAAGTGTTGTAACTTGCTACTAGAAAGTGGCTTAATGAATATGTCAGTGGGGTTATTTATTGTGTCGACCATTTTCACATTGATCCTCTTCTCAGTACATATGAAGTGATATCTAACATTGATGCATTCCGTTCTTTCATGATGCACTTGATCCTTGACTGGTCATATTGTACTCAAACTATTACTATACAATATAGTCTAATCTTGATGCATTCTTAGTATGCAATTAGGATCATCAAAAAGTACGATTCCCACTACAAATAGGATTCATATCAAGTTGATTAACACTAGAACTAGGACGTACACTATAGTCTGATCTTGATGTGTTCCTAGATATGCAATTGGGCCTACCGATATGGACAATTTCCGCTTCAACTAGGATTATTATCAAATTGATTGACACCACAACACTAGTAAACCATGACTTTGAGTAAAATTTTGTTTCTTTTTGTTTCATTTAAGTTGTTTCATTTTATTTCTTTTATATATTCTATATCTTTTATGTTGAATCTAGGATCCCGAGAATATTTTGAATGATCACAAATTTGTAAAGTGAACTCAGCCTATACTAATGAACTTGTTGAGCTGATTTCTGAAATAGGATATACACAAGTTCAAAGTAACGGTCGACCTAAGCTGAAGGAGTGGACGACCAGTGCACGCGTAATTATATCAGAAGAACTACGTGTGCAGTGGGCGTCCTATCTATATGAAGCGGTCGATCAACATCAGAGGGAGGATATATGTAATGGAGAGCAGAAGTATGAACGGTCGACCAAAGATATGAAGGGGTCGACCAATATAAGAAGGGAGTGCATATGGAGCTGAATGATGATATATGGAGGGATCAGAGGTGGACCGGTCGATCAGAGATGAGGAACGGACGAT
>LTAE01001217.1:1900-44403 GCA_001647135.1 Pontederia paniculata | reverse complement strand
CCCCAATTCCCCCCCCCCCCCCACCTCTTGGTGCAATTTAGATCCTACATTTTAGGCTTACTTGGATTGTAATAGTCAATTCTACTTCAATATATAGGTCCTTATAGCTTTTATAGATATACTGCAAACATATGCCAAAGAATTGATGAAAATTCCATATAAGAGAGAGCATGAACGTGTGCAATGTCAATACTACTTGAAAATAGTGATATGTACTTTGATGATGCAGGCTGACAATTGAGTCATTGACAAAAATCAGCATTACATGTAGATTTTCAATTTCACATTTTGATTGCATGCTTGTTTTGAATTTGTCATGCAATATCATCAAATTAAAGTCATCCCAAGAGACTGGTTGAATATAACTTTAAAAAATAAACAGTATGATTGCATCTGTGTATGGTGACTACAACTTGAGGATGAGTTCAAATTTGAGGAGTATAGGATTTGTGGGAATAATTTCTACTACAACTAGGAATTCATATCAAGTTGATTAACACCACAATTAGGGTAGATTAATAACATAACTAGGAGTAGAATTATGATTTATTTTTCTTCATTTAAATTATTTATTTTCTTTCTTTTATTACTTTGACATTTCCTAGGTTTAATTCGATTGTGTTTATCAATCCTAGTTGAACTAGGTTTATGTAGGTCCTTTAAATTTTATAAACATAATTCATATGTATGCGTTTTAGACAATCAATCTATCAATAAAAATAAAATTTCTTTGCTCTTCCAAAATGAGTTCAAATTTCTCAAGTCAACTTTGAAGTTTGAATCTAGTGTTCATTCTTTTAATTTTTGGATCTTCAATGAAGGATCCACCAACTTTGATTTCACGCTTCCGTCCCACATCACCTTTTAGCCAATTGTCTTTCTACTCGGCTTCTATTAGTGACACGTACCCTACCTTCGTAGTAAATTACATGACTAATGACTATAGCGTAATTTAGAATTAATGACAAAATTGCCAAAGTAAAAACCACATCTCATTGATGTTCTTTTATCAACACCTACAACACAATATAAAACAAAGTAATCTATAACTAAATATTATTTATCACTTTTTTATATGAGGTCAATATCAATATTCCTTTCATATATCGAAAAATGTGCTTCATAGCTTCTTAATTCCCAGGGTTGCCCATGAATCTACTTCAACACTCAAAATTAGGTCCAATGCAAAACTTAGCATACATCAACGGTCCAACTATATTGCATAAGGAACCTAAGACATGAACTCCTTTTCTAGATCAGATTCATGTGCAACAATTATGAAAAGATGCACACTTAAAGTTGATGGAGTGCTTAATGACTTTGTTATTGACATCTTGAACCTAGATAAATGTCTTTGAGTATAACATTTCTGGGACAAGAAGAGTTTATCTTGTGTATGATCTCAATATATCTCATTCCAAGAATATTTTGTGCTACACCAAGATCAATCATATCAAATTATGCATTACGAAACTTCACTAGTTCCAAAATATCTTGTACATATTCTTGGCCAAAATAAGTATCATCAATGTACATAAGTAGATAGATGATTGATACATCCTTCACCTTCTTGTGATACACATAACATTCATACGGACTCATATGAAACCCTTTACTGATCACAATGTTGTCGGACCTCTTGTACCATTGTTTAAGAGTATAATACTCTCAATTTTTAAAAGAGTAATTAAAAGATAAGATAGAAAAATATAAGAAAAAAATATGATTATGTTTATGATTAGGAAAAGGTAAAGAGTCAAAGCCAAATTATTATACAAATATTTTTCTAATCAACCTAATATTCCTAATACTATCCAAATTAGTTTCTAAAGGAGTCCTAGTCAGATACAAACCTTATCAAGAGGGATTTCTTTTCTCTATAAATAGTACCAAATCCTTTCTCTTTTCTCACAATTTATTCACTCTTTTTCTCTCTCTTCTCTCTCTCATCTCCTCATGGTGTCGAATCATCATGGAGGAGGAGAGGTCAAGAAGATGGTTCATCATGGAGGAGGAGCGAAAAGAGAAATCTATGGCAAAGAGGAAGAAGATAGTTTAACTGCAAATCAATGTATGTAGTTAGGAGAATCAACTCTAGGGTTTTTCATGTTCTTATGTGATGTGTGTTAATATCATAGCTAAATCTCTAGCAAGTGCACTAGTCATGATCAAGTGATAATTCAAGTGAGTAGAGTATCGTTTCCACAAGGATTGATATTATTATCCATCTAATCTCACTAACTAATAGGAGATAATGTATTTTGATAAAAAGAAATAATTTTTAAAAGAAATAGAAAAAGAAAAAGAAAAAAGAAAAAGAAAAAGAAAAAGAAAAGTTTTTTATACCAACAACCTCTGAATCAGGATGAGATAACATAAGATTGAGTTTCACTAAAAGATTAATCAAGTTTTAGTTTAGTCAAATCCCTAAGTGGATTAGGATCTACTCAAATTTGACTTTCTCTTCACGATGCATCAACCATCTTAATTCTAAAAGACACGACCATTCCTCTCCAAGATGCCAAACTTATCTTTTGAAATTAAGACACATTATTTTGTATTCCTAAATTGCGGATAATTCCTCTTCAAGATGTCAACTTCACATACCACACACTTAAACATTCATCTTCAAGATGCTACTCAGATGTGACATGCAATGCATCAAATTAATTTTCAAAAATCAATCTCAAAATTCAGAGAGAATTAATAACTCGCTATTCCTCTAATTAATATCATGCATCTCTTATGATAAATATAGTATTTTAATGATAATAATTCAAAACATATATATATATATATATATATATATATATATATAAGATCAAAATTTTACATTCACATATTTAAGAGGAAAATAATTAGTATCCCCTTTTCGTTACATCATTATTAGTTTTTCTAATTCTTAGTAAAAAAACAAAAAAAAATTGAAGGAGAAAAAGTAGAAAAAGGGAACAAAAGTTCTGGTATGCAACAAGAAACTATCTAGTTCTTGCTCCAAGCAAGAACTTGAACACGTGGAATTATAAGCGTTGATCAGAATCATGTTTTTCATCGAAGGAAACTAAAATTCATTACATATGTTGATAATGCCTTCAATCGTAATCCAATAGAAACCCATATGACCCTCTACGCATCACAGCTGTTGAATATTTGGGGCGACGAAGCCGTCCGTCCCATATAGGGGTCTCGCTGCCTGGTCGGCGAGCCTGAGGGGGAGGTCTAAGGGGGGATCCAGGGGGATCCCCCCTCCAAGGGTTCGGGGCCGGAGCTCTGTAAACCTAGACAGCCCTAGGGCTTCTATTTCTTATTTTTATTGGGAGTCCATATATACACTCCCTAGGGTTTGGATTATTTTGTATCTTGTATCATTTGTTATATTTTCCACATCAAAGAAATAACTCTAGCGCCGCCCGAGGACGTAGCCCAATTAAGGGTGAATCACGTAAATCTTTGTGTCTTCTCTATGTGTGATTTTCTCTCTCTTGTCTATTTTCCCATAACAATATATATATATATATATATATATATATATATATATATANGACGGGTATCATTATCAAATGTTTGTGTATGATTTTCGCAGAATGGGAGGAAAGGCGGGGGGCGGAGGTTGTCATCGAGGGCAGGATATGGGTTCTCGCATTCGTGATGGATGTGGTTGATGTCACACCAATCTGCCGAGATGATAGTGAAATATAGCCTTGAGAGCATGGGTGCATAGTATATATACACATATGTATATATATATGTGTGTGTGTGTGTGTGTGTGTGTGTAAACATACATCCTGTAATATCTGCCCAAAATAAAAGAAAACAGAAAAAAAAGATAAATAGAAAATGGAAAAGAAAAGTGGTGGGGCAGCAGCCACATGTCAAGACACTATTTGACCCCAAAACCCACTTACTCTCTCCTCTCCCATCTATAAAATGTTCCCAACCAGATTTTTATTATTTTTCCCTCATTTGAGAGCTTGCAACCTACTAAACTCAGCCTTAGAACCCTAAATTCGAAAATTGAAGCCTTGATCAATTTGTTTCAGCTGCAAATACGCAAAGGGGAGATCAAGCATTGAGGACAACACTAGGGGAGGGACTGCTAGCATTTGAAGAAGGGAAAAGAAGAAGAAGAACAAGGGGAAAGAGAGGGAAGTAGGGCAATTAAAGGTATGTAAATGGATCGTTGCATTGGTCATTTGGCCAATGCAAAACTATAGAAGTAATGTGCTGCAAATAGAGTAAGTTATATGTTGTAATTGAAGGATACATTGCTATAGAATCATGCTGAAATTTCCCTTTATACGTTTAGGAACTTTGAGTGTGTCAACATGAAAATTAGGGCATTCATATGTGAAATCACCATATTGTTCATATTGTTACGTGTCATTGATTGAGCATGATATTGTATTGAAACACAAACTTATTGATGTATTGGTGAAATCAAAAAATTAGAGAAAACCCTAGGTTCACATTTTTATTTTCTGAATCGGGCGCAAGTCGGTCGACCAACCTCAGGGGAGGGTTCGACCGACTATTGAGCCTGGGTGTTATGGGGTTCGACCGATTGTGAGTCGGTCGTACCCACACGACCTCAAAAGCGAAGGTCGGTCGAACTAGGTTCGACTGAACCTCATGTCGGTTGATGTCATGGGACATCAGAATAGAAGGTCGGTCGATGTCCGTTCGACCGACCCCCAAGTCTGATGACGCCCGTAAGGGAGTCGGTCAACCGACCTGGGGAAGGATTCGACTGACCCTGCCCTAGATCTGTTTAATCGTATCGTATTTAAATTATTGAGTCAATTGATTGATAACCTAGCACACGTAGTGCATGCTCAGCTGTAATAGGTTTAGATGTTAATGTATTGACGTATTGATTGATTGAATTGGCCTATTGGAGTGAGATTGATTCATTTGTCGGATTGGGGGATAGATTGTCCACGTATTGTATTGACCCGGACCTGGAAATTGATGGATTGATTCGCTCAGAGTCCACGGGAGCTACGCGTCTCATGGTTTAGCTAACCATATCGACGACTATGATGTACCCAATACTCCAATCATTGTTAAAGGCTCACATAAATTGATTGAATTGAACATAGGGTTGTCATTTGATAATTGATGGGTAAAAGGTTAAAGGAACCTCATTGTTATTGTTATCGTTATTGATGGATCACGGATCCGAATTGTATTGAAATGAGCAAGGCTCATATCGTATTGGGGATGACTTCATATTAGGACAGCTATATGGGGACGACTCTAGGAAGTCACAAGATGGGGTTCCGGTTATCAAATGACAATAAACAAGATAAAGTCTAGCATGAATACATATTGTTATTGGTATTGAACATTAGGATGCCTAATGTATTTAGTGTTCATGTTAGTCATGGCTATTGATATGAAATGGTTAAAGTCCTAAGATATAACGATTTAATCATTATTGTTCATTGATACATTGATGCCATGTTTTACTTTGACCATATGGTAAATTGTGATCGTCATTGTTATTGTGTTGTTATTGTTTACATACTGGGCGAAAGCTCATGGGTTCTGACCCTGCATTGGATCCTGCAGGCCGACAAGCTTAGGTATCGACAGATGATGCTGCTCTGATGAGAGGTTGCACATGGCAAGTTGCTAAATATATCAAGTGTCTCGCATGGCCAATTAGTAGGCTTTTTCCTTAATTTTAGCATATTGAGGCTGTTGTATAAGCTATGAGCTCAAGACTATGGTTAGCCTTTGGGCAAGTGTTGTAACTTAACATGTTTAAGTTAATATTTTGTACTCTTATGATAATATATGGAGTATGTTTATCGTTTCCGCTGCTGTTAATTGCTGATTTTTATCGTCTTCCGCTGCAATAGTTTATTGTATTCTCGTATCGCCTCGGGAGCCACCTCGATGCGTGTCGAATATCGATTCGACCACATGTGGGATGCGCTCGCGTGGCGTTACAGAACTTTAGGTATCAAATCCTAATGTTGCTAATGTTGCATAACGGTGGCTCTAAGGATTTAGTTATTGTCTAAGTTTAGGTCAATTGTCCTAAACGTCAAGTCCATGTGCAATCATTAAGAGCATCCATCGAGTTTTGTTATCGATTGGTAAGCACTTAATTGTGAATTAAATTGTTAATTTTTTAAAGATGGATTGATGATTTATTTCAGAATATGGTCCATCGTGGTGATCGCCATGATCATGCTGACGAGGAACATCATACTTTCATGAGCACCATGCAAAGGATGGCAAGGGCAATCGAAAGGAGCACTATCCGAACCAGAAGTTCGAGCCTCTCAAATTCTTATGAAAGGTTCCTGAAGACGAACCCGCCAACCTTCACCGGTGACAGAGATCCGGATAGGGCAGCTTCATGGCTAAGGACAATTGAGGAGAAATTGGAAGTGAGTGATTGTCTAGAGAAGCGTATGGTGACTTATGCTACCCACCAACTCAATGGATATGGTAAGGATTGGTGGAAGTCATTAGAAAAAACCAAATTTGCTGATGAAGACAAAATCAACTGGAGAAAGTTCAAGAAAGCTTTTGAGAAAGAATATTTTCCACAATATGTAAAAGAGCAGAAGCAAAGAGAGTTTCTGAACTTGCGGCAGGGCAATATGTCACTTGATGAGTATGTGAACAAGAACCTTAATCTGGAGAAGTATAGTCCCTTGGGAAACTCTGAAAGAGCAAGGGCGAATCGATTTATGGAAGGATTGAATCTTGGATTGCAAATGAGAGTAGTTTGTGGAGAGACTCCTACATTGGCTAAGACAATTGAAAGGGCAACGATAATTGATAGAACCGTTAAAAGTCAAAAGGAGGACCACAAAGGAAAGGCACCACATAAATATTAAGGGAAAGGCAAAGAGAAATCGAACAAGAAGTGGTGGAGGCCACCTGAAAAAGAAGAACGCGCAAGAGTAAGAGTTAATGCCTGCACTACTTGTGGAAGAAGTCATCCAGGAGAATGCTATATGAAAACTGGAGCATGTCTCAATTGTGGCAAGCAAGGCCATTATGTGAGAGTTTGTCCTACAAAGCATGAAGCTCCTAAGGACAAGGGCAAAGGAAAGATAAACGATGCTCCTCTGAAGATACCAGGGAGAGTCTACACATTGCAAGTTAAGGAAGCTCGTTGTTCTAGTGAAGTGATACAAGGTACACTTCTAGTAGCAAATAATTATGTAAATATATTGTTTGATTCGGTTGCTATGCACTCTTTCATTTCATATGATGTTGCTAGATTATTAAAGATCAAAATAAAAAGGATGTATTGCGAATTAGAGATATTTACCCCAATTGGAGATGTATCAACTAGAAGGTACATTCCAAATGTTAGTGTGCAGGTTGAGGGTGTCAACTTGCCGGCTGATTTAGTAGTGCTACCCATGGTAGACTACGACGTCATACTAGGTATGAATTGGCTATCCTATCACGACGCATTGGTGCAATGCCAAGAGAAGAAAGTACTCATCTATACTAAGGAAGGACGCCAAATCGTGATTCGAGGAGTGTTTTCTGGCGAGCAAAGGATAACGATTTCAGTAATGAAGACAAATAAGATGATGAAGAAGGGATGTAGAGGATTTCTTGCAAGTGTGTCTATGAATGACCCACATACGAAGGCATTGGAATGAATTGATGTAGTGCAAGAATTCCCAGATATATTTCCTGAAGACTTGCATGGACTGCCACCCGAAAGGGAGATTGAGTTTCACATTGATGTAGTACCAGGGACAACACCAATTACAAAGCCACCTTATCGCATGGCGCCATCAGAAATGAATGAATTGAAGACTCAATTACAAGAACTGCTGGATGAGGGATTTATTAGACCTAGCGTATCGCCATGGGGTGCGCCGGTGTTATTTGTCAAGAAGAAGTATGGATCACTTACGTTGTGCACTGATTACATAATGCTCAACAAGGTGACAATTAAGAACAAGTACCCATTGCCACTCACTGATGAACTATTTGACCAATGTCGACGACATCAGTATTCTCAAAAATCGATTTGAGGAGTGGATATCATCTACTGAAGATTGCTGATAATGATCATCGAAAACTGCTTTTCGATCAAGGTATGACCATTATGAGTTATTGGTTATGCCTTTTGGATTAACAAATTCTCTTGCAGCGTTTATGTACTTGATGAACATGATTTTCAGACCTTATTTAGATCAATTTGTGAGTTTATTTGTGGATGATATATTAATCTACTCGTCAAGCCCAGAGGAGCATAGGCGATATTTATGGATTGTATTGCAGACTTTGAGAGAGCATCAACTTTATGCCAAATTCTCAAAGTGTGAATTCTGGTTAGATCAGATTGTGTTTCTTGGTCATATAATCTCAGGTGAAGGGATTTTAGTTGACCCATCCAAAGTAAAAGCTGTGGTGAATTCGGAGAGACCAAGTACATCGACTGAAATTAAGAGTTTTCTTGGTCTAGCTTGTTTTTATCGGAGGTTTATCGAGAATTTTTCAAAGATTGCAGCACCTATGTCGAAGCTCACAAGGAAGAGTGAAAGATTTATTTGGACCCAAGAATTTGAAGATAGCTTCCAAGAATTGAAGAGAAGACTCACAATTGCACCTGTGTTGACAATTCCATCCGAGAGCGGTGGATTTGTGATATATAGTGATGCATGCGACATAGGATTAGGATATGTGTTAATGCAACACGGAAAGGTTGTTGCATATGCATCAAGGCAATTGAAGAAACATAAAGTGAATTACCCAACTCACGACTTGAAGTTGGCGGTAGTTGTGTTTGCACTCAAAATGTGGAGACACTACTTATATGGTGAGGTATTTAAGGTGTACTCGGATCATAAAAGTTTGAAGTACATATTCTCACAAAGGGAGTTGAATATGAGACAAAGAAGATGGCTGAAATTTTTAAAAGATTATGACCTAACCATCGTGTATCATCCGGGAAAAGCCAATTCGGTGACGGATGCATTGAGCAGAAAATGGGAAGAAAAAATGACTTTTGTGAGAGTCCAAGAATGGAATTTGTTTGAGGAGATTGTTTAGTGGAAGCCGAATCCTATTGGACATGGAGCAATGTTAGTGACTCAGTTTGGAATTCAATTAGATCTTGTCCAAAGGATAATTCGAGCACAATGGAATGATGTAGAGTATTACTATATGGTGTCATTGTGCAACAAAGAACACACGGGATTTGAATATGGGATGATGAAGCAATCAGATTTAGGAATTGATTATGGGTTCCTAATGAAAAAAAGATGAGAGAGGAAATTTTGGAAGAATGCCATAAATCTGAATTTGCTATCCACCCGGGAAGCACAAAAATGTATAAAGATCTCCAAAGGAGTTTTTGGAGGAAAGGAATGAAAAGATAGATTGCTAATTTGTGTCTAAGTGTTTGGTTTGTCAACAAGTGAAAATTGAGCATCAAAGGCAACCCGGTTTATTTCAACCATTAGAGTTGCCGGAGTGGAAACGGGAGCACATAACTATGGATTTTGTCTCAAGCTTGCTAAAGAGGACGCAAGGACATGATGCTATATGGGTTACCGTTGATAGGATGATAAAATCAGCACACTTTTTGCTCTTTAAGACTAAACAATCTACCGAAAGTTTGATGGAATTTATGTGAAAGAGATTATCCGTTTGCACGGGATTTCAATTTATATTGTATCGGATAGAGACCCGAGATTTACCGAAAATTTTGGAGTGGTTTTCAAGATGCATTCGAGACGAGGTTGAATTTTAGCACGACTTTTCATCCTCAAAGTGATGGTCAAAGTGAAAGGACCATACAAACATTAGAAGACATGTTGAGAGCATGTGCAATAGATTGAGGCATTGGAGATCACAAGATGGGCTTCCGATTATCAAATGACAATAAACAAGATAAAGTCTAGCATGAACACATATTGTTATTGAAATTGAACATTAGGATGCCTAATGTATTGAATGTTCATGTTAGTCATGGTTATTGACATGAAATAGTTAAAGTCCTAAGATATAATGACTTAATCATTATTGTTCATTGATACATTGATGTCGTGTTTTACTTTGACTGTATGGTAAATTGTGATCGTCATTGTTATCGTATTGTTATTGTTTACATACTGGGCGAAAGCTCATGGGTTCTGTCCCTGCATTGGATCCTGCAGGCCGACAGACTTAGGTATGGACAAGTGGCACTGCTCTGACGAGAGGTTGCACATGGCAAGTTGCTAAATATAAAGTCAAGTGTCTCACACGGCCAATTAGTAGGTTTTTTCCTTATTTTTAGCATATTGAGTTTGTTGTATGAGCTATGAGCTCAAGACTATGGTTAGTCTTTTGGCAAGTGTTGCAACTTAACATGTTTAAGTTAATATTTTGTACTCTTATGATAATATATGGAGTATGTTTATCATTTTCGCTGCTATTAATCGTTGATTTTTATCGTCTTCCGCTGTCATAGTTTATTGTATTCTCGTATCGCCTCGGGAGTCAGTTCGATGTGTGTCGAATATCGATTCGACCACGTGTGGGGCGTGCTCGTGGAATGTTACATTTGATGCCTTGGGTTATTAATAATTTCAGCATGCTCCAAATTTTAAAAGGGAGAAAAGAGGGAACATTGATAAAAAATAACATCTTCAAGATCAAAGTTCTTTATTTCCATATATAAGAGAAAAACAATTATTATCTCCTTCTCGTTACATCATTATTATTTGCTATTATCAAACGTTTCTGTATGATTTTTGCAGAATGGGAGTATAGGTGGGGGGCGGAGGTCGTCATCGAGTTCGGGATATGGGTTCTCGCAATCGCCATGGATGTGGTTGATGTCGCACCAGTCCGCCGCGATGATGGTGCAATATAGCCTTGAGAGCATGGGGGCGTCCCTGCGGCAAAGGTGCCAGATATTGAAGAAGCAGGTTGGTCCGATGATGCACTCCAGGCACCAAAAAAAGTATCCCCATTCCCAGTACGCCTGTGCCCCGCTGCTCAGAAGCAAGCACATCACGAACCCCACCATCAAGGTGTTGGCGGCCTTCGTCCCCTTCCTCGAATCCATTCTTCTTTCTTTTCGATCACTAGTTATTTTCTTTCTTGTGTGTTGTGTGTGTTGCCTGCATTTTGATCCTATTTATAGAGCGCCTCTCTCTCTCTCTCTAATGGATAAAACTAAAGTGAAACCATTGTTTGATCTACAGAAAGTTACGTATTAAACATTTAATAATGTATAAAAGTTATCTTCACTAGTAAACTCCTTGTATATATGAGAAGTAAACCTTACATGCATATCATAAATACAACATTTTTTCAGTACATCAGTTCCTTAGAGAATCATCGTTACATGACAATGATTTAATTATCACTTTTTCTAAATTAAATTTTAATTTAAATCTGTGTGGACGTGAGAAAAATATAATTTATTGTTTATATAATGCGAAAAAGAGAAAGAAGTGAAAACAAAGAAAATGATTAAAAATATTAGAAAATATATCATAGCAAACTTGTGGGAAAAAATTATTGAGCAATTCGGTATCTTATAGTTTAGTTGACTCAATTCTTCACACTATTGGGTTTGTCTTGTGTTTGGGATAACTGCAAAAAGTGGATGTAACTTTTTAACACCGTTTTTTATTCTAACAAAATAAAGGTCAAAATGATAAAAAAAACTTTTTTAAAAGTTGCAGTATGGAATTCTTTTTTACATTTTAATAGCAGAAGTAGATATTTCATAGTAAAAATAGACTCTTTTTTAATAGGAGTAAAATTTAATAATTGTACTTACGTGTCACATATACAACTTTTTTTCAGTAAATCATTTCCTTGGAGAATTATCGTTACATCACAATGATTTAGCTCCCTTTCTACATTGAATTTCAATTTAAATTTGTGCCTTCAGGGGACAAAGATATTGGATGGAGTAATTTTAATCATCTTACTTTTAGGAAATAGTAAGAAAACTGATCAAAATATGAAACCAACGTGAATTGATCTCTTGAATGTTTTCTTAATCAGACCAACGATATGATCGGATGTCCAATTGAATCAGATTAGTTGGATTGAGTTCTACTAAGGTTGATCCGAATTTTTATTAAAATAATATTATTTATAATAATCTAAAATATATAGAAACATTAATACTATATAATATGATAAAAATTAATAAAAATCTACTTGTTAGATATTAATGTACAATATTATTTATTGTGTTCCACAAGGTTAATACTTATTTAAAATAAATATTGATAAATTATTATTATTAGTTACATTATACTAATAATGTTATATTATTTTGTAAAATATACTATAACTAATATTTTGTAAGAAGATAGAAAACTTTAAGATTAAAATATTAATTATCAATTATAATAGAAACTAAGAATAGTATTCAATACAAGTTTTATTTTATCAAAATTCACATAAAATTGTGGTCTTTATGTTTAATTAATTTCTTTTTTCTTGTTTACAGTTTCTTTTTTTCACTTTTTATTTTCTTCAACCCTTTTGTTGCTGATATCATCTTTGTTGTATATTTTATTTTTTTATTTATTTCTAGTCACGTTTTACACTCTACTATAGGTAGTTTAATTTTATTTTGCCTTTTATGTTTACCTCTTTCCATTTTCGTCTCTGCCTTTCCTCTTTTTTGTCTATGTCAATATTTCTTTTTTTTATTTCTTTCCAATTTTAATTAATTCTCTCCTATTTTATTAACTTTCTTCATTTGTCCTCCTTAACTACATGATTTGACTTTCATTTCTTATTGCATTAATTGCATAATTCTGTATTAGTTAACACAACTTTCCAGGTTTTTACCCGGTTCACGAGTTTTTTGATTTTTTTCAGTTTTCCCCTGTTCAATCCGTACCGAAGTCTCCTTTAGTTTTGACGTCAAAATGCGTGCTTAAATCGTTCGAACCAACCGGCCCGATCAAGTTTAATAACATTGATTTTCATTTAGATATGTTCAGTATTATATACTAGTTCCATGCATATAACAACATATATTCACAGGTTATCTATTGATTTGTTTGTTAGTATAAAGATTTTAGTCAACATGTAATGTACATATAAAGATCACAAACTAAATTTCTCGAATTCTTAGTTGAAATCAAATCTTAATGGATGCTTATTTGTATTTTTAGTTCTTTTGACCATGACATTTTGTCGAGGAGTTTTTGGAAACTATCTTCTTAAAATAGATGTCAATTGTGTTATAGTACTCTTCAAACAAACCTCTGTAGTCATCGTCATTGCCTGCATGAATACATTTGAGGTTTCTGTCATTTATTCTTTTTTATTTTGACATGAAAATCCTTGAACTTTGCTAACATCTAATATTTGTGCGGTATAAGAATAGCCTAACCCCTTCTAGAATGTTCATCAATAAATATGACACAATAAAGAGAACTGTATAAAGTTTTATCGTTTGTATAGCAAACGTCAATTTGCACTAAATTAAGTATGTGGGAACTTTATTAGATGAATGAATTCTTTTAAATGTAATTCTAGTTTACTCACATACATCAAAAGATATGTCTTTTATACAAGAAAACAGTTCTTGTCTAGCTAGTATTGAAGTCTTTTTCCCACTCATGTGATCAAGTCGTTTGTGCCACATATCTAAATGAGTAATCTCTCTGATAATATTTAGTTCATCAATATAGTGTTGTGCTTCAATCTTGCAAAGTATACACTCTTTTTGTCCTATTGCTAGAAGTGGTGAACCACTTTTTTAGTTTTCATAATCTATCGTTTAAGTTGCTCTCATAGTCTTCATCATCTAATTTTTTAGCTAAAATCAAGTTCAAACAAATATCAAGTAAATACCTCGCATCTTTCAGCACAATCTTGAATCATGTGTTGATCTTCAGTTGAATATCTCCAATGCTAATAATTTGGGATTCAAACTTATTTCTCATTCTTATTGACCAAAATGTACTCAATTATATGTCGAGAAACATTAGAAGAGATAATATGGAATGAAAAAAGCTACAATATCTAAAATGCAAATAGAATTTTAATTGAAAATATTATCATAATCTTTTTTAAGAATTTATGCATCACCAAATGTAGACTACGTTTCAATCATTTTTTCCTTCTTCTCCTTTTCATTACTTTTTATGTGACCTGTCATGCTTCAATTGTGTACATTTTTTTTGAAGTGTCCTGGTTTGCCACATTAATGACAAGTAAGAACTTTTTTAAACTTTGAATTTTCTATAGATCTCAATCGATCATGGCTTTGAGAGTTTCTCTATATGCTCCTCTCATAGTCTTCCATAATCAATTTTTTTGATAGATTGTCGAGTATGTGCTCTTGTCTTATTGTCTCCTAATTTAACAAGCTTTCCTTGATAAGTTAAAAAAATAACTTTCCTGTTGAAGTAGAATTATTTATAGAGACAACAAGCATTTCCTAATTATCAAGTAATGAACTCAATAACAATAACACTTGAATCTCATCATCAAATGTGATCTTTATTGGGGTCAACTTGTTAACTAATAGTTTAAAGCTACCTAGATGATGTACAACATAATAGTCATCTTTATACTTCAAATTAACAAGTTTTTTCATTAGTGAAACCTTCACTACAACAAAATGATCATCTAAGGACGCATATTTACTTCGTTAGAGACACATTTGTTGTGCTCTTAACAGACTCATCAACGCTACAAAAAGAATCCCAATACTCGGTGTCCCAAAAAATTATAAGCACGCAAATAAATGCATCGTTATCTAGCGTCGTTAACATTGAGACACTATAAAATACGTCTTTATTAAGTGTTGATACATTAAAAACACAATTATATGCATCATTGTTAATATTAAAACACATTTATATGTGTGATTAGTAAGTCTCTATAATATAAGGATACCATTTAACTACTTTATAAGTAAGTGTCACTAACATAAGGACATCTCTAAATGTGTCCTTAATAAGCATCGTTAATACTACAACACAAATTTACCTTATGTTGCTATCATGGAAATGAAATTCAATGCATCGTCAACAAGTGTTTTTATTATGTGGATGCTAAAATACGTCAGCATCAATTGTCGATAACTTAAAAATATTATTAAGTGCCACCTTCAAGTGACTCAAGTATAAGGATGCTATTTAATTTATCATTATCAAGTGTCCATATCTTAAGGACATTATTCAATGTGACATTAGCAAAAATGCTATTATTTTATAAATAAAAATCATCTCAAATGTAAGAATTGTTAATGTGTTCCAAATTACATGCTATGCAAGTTTTCTAATCACATATAGTTTGCAAATTTAAATGAAAATTTTTCAAATTAAAAAAAAATTCAATTGAAGGAACGATAAAAACTATTGTATCAACATGAAATATATTTATCTATCACTGAACATCAAATATTCATAAAGTAACATTATTAATCACTATCTATATAATAAGATATTTTAACTAAATAAAATGATTAATATAAAATCTTCCAGGACAAGGAAACTTGAGTTTGCAATTTGACAATTGAATTCCTTCATTCATGCCCCTATTCACATGAAAAAGATTAATAAGAAGCCGAACAAATTCTCTAATCAAATAATTATGAAAATAATGTTTTAAACATTCTTAATATTGTCAAAATAAATTGCTTACTTGTGATGTTGATGATTCTTTCTGCACTTCCTAGAAAATGCCCCTAGTGAATTTCTATTTCTTATTTGTTCCTGCATAGAAGAAATTTGTTCTTGATGACTCTTCTCAATTTTCCGAATTTTGTCTTCAAATTGTAACTCCATTTGTTCCCTAATTTCTTGAACATGAGTTTGCACAAGTTGATCAATGTCAACACTTTCAATAGTCATCTGTGTAGGATTCTAAGATCAATGTACTTTTCTTATGTTGACTCCAAGTCCAAAGCTACAATATGAATCAAGCCTTACTAATTCATTGTACACTTCTTCTTCTACATTAGCAAGGTTATCTTATTCAGAATTTATTGTCCGTTCTGTCATTAATGTGGTAGTTTTCTCCTGTAATATAATGAAAAAAATATTTAATAAATCATCACTTTAATCATATATAATGTATACTTGAAACTATCATATATAAACTTTCTAAATTGAAAATCAATATGCAATTTTACAATAATCTTTATGTACCACTAGTTCATTTACAAATCCTCCACCCCGATGTTTGTGAATTATTGAGTACCACTCTTATTGGTGCAGGATCTCTATTATGATTCTTTTGTTGCAATAAAAAGAAAAAAAAATCAAAGTTTTAAAAAAATACACAAAAATGATAAAATAAATAAATTAAACTTTATGTATAAATGAAATGTTATCATACTAATAATCATCTCATTCGAGCAAAACTTTGTGATCGTCACGTATGAGATGCGACTTGACTTGCTCGTGCCCTTTTTCCAATTTTAAAAATATTTTAAAAATTATAAAAATGAGCATTTAATAATAAATTGTAAACATCATTTTTTTTAAATATTAAACATAATTACCTTGCCCTTATCTGAGAACTAATGGTGGACAAGATCAATCCACTATGGTGGAGGAATGTCTTTTGGTGGATTCCTTGCAACTTCTAGCTCAGTTTTTGCGCCAACCATATATTTTTCTTTTAAATCAGATTTGTAACTCCTCAATTTCTTTGCAGTTGAATTGATAATCCATTTATTTACTTCACTATTATTAGGAAGCATAAATTTCTCCTACAATTTTTTTAATATAAAAATGATTAATAGCACTAAGTTCTTAAAAAAAAAGATAAATTAATAATTATTGAATGTAATTTAACCTGAACTAAATTAATAATTCCATTTTTGAATGTCAAGGGCATTCATCCCCATGTCAAACAATTTAAGGGACACAAGTTTGACCTTTGAGCAATTATACCTAACCAACCTTCCAAAACTTTACTAGCTCTATTTTCTAGTTGATGAAATTGATTGCATTCCATAATAACGAGATCTTCATTCTGTAAATTTTATACATCTTTTCAACGAAATGGTCCTCTTCTTGATCGCATGCTTCCATTAGTACCTAAGAAATCATATAATATTATTATACATACAACAAAAAATTTGCATGTAATCAAAATTTATAACTACATACTTTGGCTTAGATGTTCATTATCATTGTCATCTTCAACGTTATCATTTAAAGGTTGAACTTGATCTTCTTGGTCATCTCCTGATATATAATCATCCTCCATTGCTTTAAGATTGTGATTCTCAGCCTCTAGAAATCTAGACAAAAAAAATGTCATTAAGTATAAGCACATATAAAAAATGAAAGACAACCCTTGTTTAATAAACTTACATGAACAAAGCTTATCAAATTATAATGTTCATCAAGTGTTCTCGTCATCTTAATTATCTAACCTAGCCAAACTTATGAAATTACTTGAGGTTTCATTGGTGACAATGTTTGGATGTACACATTCAGTATAAGTTTCATCATCCTCTTCTTGAGCTTTGTTTCCCATGTCATATAAATCTCTTGGTTTTGTCATAACCACCAGTGACTATTCTTTATTTTTTGCATCATTCACATAGAAGACTTGTGTTGCTTGTGATGAGAATACCAAAGTATCATCATGCATGTTTTTTTTCCAATGTGTATTAGTTTAGAAAAGTTTACTAAAGTGAAACCATTTGCATCTTGCTTCAACCCTCTTTGAGAATTAATGTCAACCCAATCGCACCGAAAAAGAACAACTATAAACTTCCCGCAATAATCCAATTAAAAAATCTCAATAAGTGCACCATTATTTTTTTCCTTTAGCTTGTACTACAACTCCACAATTTTGAGTTTTCTAGATTTCTTACGATCTTTAGTGTGGAATCAAATAACTGATAATAAAGTCTTCAAATCTTCTAATAATATTATTTGGTCCTTGAGCAAGCGCTACAATTTCTTCGGAGCAATTTGACTCAACCGTTTTTGGGATCTAAAAAAGAACAAAGGCGCTTCTTGAGAGGCAACCCATGTTCTAAACCCTCTAATTTCAGAATAAACATGTTGTATTTTGGAAACTTGTGTTGTGTTCAATGTGTGTAGAGATGTGTAAGGAGGTCACATCTTGAAGGCTTGAAGAGAGCGACCGTAGCAACACAGGCCAAAACATAGTGATATGTGACAAACCGTAGTTATATTTTGTTCATATAGTGAAATTGGCGAAAGAGGAGGAATTGGCGATGGTTAGACCGTAGCCAATCACTTGCAGATTGTAGTCAGACTTTGTTCAAAGCGTGAATTTGGCGATAGAAAAGAAATTTGCTATGGTTGGAACAACAACCTATAGTGACATGCACTAAACAAACCATATTGATTCTCCTCCTACCCGTAGCGACAGAGATACGATCGTAGCAAAATCGAGCGTTCGTAGCCCACATCCGAAACGATCGTAACACTTCTTCATTATGCCCATAGCGCATAGCTTCTCATTCATAGCGCAGCTTCATACCCGTAGCGCAAGAAGACTCATATAAAATAGGTGCTATTTGATTGACAGTGTTATTCATCTACTCGACCGACCCCTATTCTTTCACTCCTCTTCCTTCTTTTCCTTATTTGTGCAGGTTGCAAGCAATCAACTTGAAGTCAACAAGTGAACCGAGCAAAAACCTTGTGTATGTGCTCCTTGGAGTCATATTATATCATTTGTATCAACAGGGGAGGCCACATATACAAGGGAGACTTCATAAAGGGAAAGAAGAAAGGGCACACGTCAAGTGTTCGACGAATTGCACGAGTGAAGATCATAGTCAAGTTGCACACCAAATGGCTCCCAAAAGGAATGCATTCGCAGGCCCATGACTGGAGGAGGCCATACACGCAGTAGTGATCAAGATGAGCATTGTGTTATCTTTCGAGATGCCGAGCAAAGACACCAGTATAGAATGCTTGAGAAGAGGGTCATTGCTAACACTTGATACATGGACACTCATAACATGCACAAGTTAGGAATTGACACAGATATGTGAACTACCTATGCGACAAGTTGGGATAGAACTACCTCATGAAGACAAAGTGGAAGACATATGAGAAGCGCACATTGGAATTCTTAAGTTCAATCCAAGCCAAGTTCCTCCATAAAGATGATGATCCGGGTGAGATTACATTCTGACTCTTCAACCAAGAGTATAAGCTCACGTTGTCATAGTTCAGTTATATTTACCAACTACCAACGAGATTCACAAGGACAACTACTCATTCCTTGGATCTTGAAAAGGAACCGGTATGGAGGAAATTGAGACGCTACCAATACATAGATGCTGCTCACAACAAAGCCTCATATATCAGAAATCCGGCCATAAGATACATGCTTCGGATCCTTGCTAGCACTTTATATGGTTGAGGAGACAATGATGGGTCAGTTAGAGACAGTGAGCTATATACCTTCTGAGTAATGATCCATGAGCAATTTGCACTCAACACTAGAGCCTTTATGTTGAAACACATGATCAAGCAAGGAGACTAGGATAAAGGAAAAATTATGATTGGAGGATTCATTACCCCTATTGCACTAAGTTTGGGGCATAGCCTTGATGGCCTCAAGAAAGGATCGAGAGGAGACCTCATTGACATCGACAGTTGCGTGAACATGAGGATGATCAAGAAAGTTGGAGACCTCTACCACCTCCTATTTGGTAACGAGACATACATCCTCTAACCGATCGCCGAAAAACAAAACATACTTGATGGCCTCAAGAAAGGATCTAGAGGAGACCTCATTGACATCGATAGTTGCATGAACATGAGGATGATCAAGAAAGTCGGAGACCTATACCACCTCCTTTTTCGTAACGAGGCACACATACATCCTCTACCCGATCGTCGTAGAACAAACTTGAAAATTGAATCCAACTGGAGCTTCAACACAGATGGCCTTGAGCAGAGGCGCCCCACATTAGCCGAATGGAAAGAGGAGTAAGGTGTGAATGAACCTTTAGGTGGAGAAGAAATGGAGATAGATCCTTACATTCCACCCACCATGATGCACGACGCCCACATCCCACACACTTCTACATTTGAGACAGGGCAGTCTTCTGGTGCAGCACATGGTGATTGGACAGACTACTATGCAGGTATTCAGGAGCTCCTTCAAGGGCAAAGAGACATTCAAGGATGATTAACAAGAATTGAGGAGCGCCAAGATGAAATGTGGAGGCAACAATACCAAATGCGCGAACAACAAGCCTCCATGAATGCTGTGATTGAGAGGCTCAATGATTAGCACATCGAGCATGAAGATTGGTCCCTGTTCAGCCCTCCTACACATTGAGCAGTGAGCTTTCACTACCCCAAACTTGGTATATTTTCTTTCTTTTGGAAACATTGAGGACGATTTTCATGCTATGTTTGGAGGCGTAGGGCCACATTTTCATCATTTATTTTCCTTCTAGTTAGCTCTTATGCATCTTTTGACCTCTTACTCATGTAATAATTTATATTTTTTCCTCATCATACCATGAACCCTTACATGTATGGACCACTAATGTAGAAGGCATAACTTATTGTATCAAGCACACCACATGTTGCTAGGAATGTCATTGCAAGTATTTTGAAAATGAATTTTTCGATATTTTAAAGTGTTATGGATTGTTTTACTCCACCTATGTCTAAGGACCTCATATGCTAGAAGTAAGAAGAGAGGTGAAACTATCATAATCTATACTGTGAGTAAAAAAATTGAGTAGAAGTAGCCAAGGGAATTTTCATCTAAGCATGTGTGCATTGCACAATTTTAGTTTAAGTTCACAAGAAAAGAGAAATGAGAAGATCCATAGAGCAAATACTCATGGCAAGGCACCCGTGCCCTCAGTCACGGGAATACACTAAATCATTCTTGCATTATCATTTTTGTGTGTTATATGCATTGCACATACATACACATGCATTCACAAGGAGCGAAAATGATGAAAAGAAAAAAAAAAGAGCAAATGAAAAATTCTCAAATGAAAATTGCTCAAAAGAAAATAAAAAAGAGCAAAGTAAAAGAAAATTGTGAACTCCCCTTTGTGCAACGAAAAATTTCAAGAGCCATATGCAATGCATTTTCTTTTATTTTTTTGTGACATAGCATGAATGATAAGAGTACCCCTCTTGTGTATTTGAACTTTGAAGCACCTATAATCTCATTGATCATCATACTTAGTTGTTGTTCCCGAAAGCTTATGAAAACTTTATCTACACTCATAGTTAGATTTGTGATGTGAACTATAACCTCTTGAAATTGATAATTGAATGTGTAGGGAGTTTGCGGTTTGGAGCAACTCAACCCTATTTGGATTACTTAAATGTTATACTTTTTCAAATGCTTGCAATTGTACTTCCTTACTTGATGATGATATATGGTGTATGATATAAATTCTTGAGACCTACTGTTTATGACATTTTCTTGAGGACAAGCAAAGATTTAGTTTGGGAGAGTTGATAAGTGTGATAAATGCATAGATAAGATGAGCATAATGCATGTGTTTCATAGTGTTATAATGTATTTTAAGCTTTAGTCTTTATCAATTTTTCGAAGAACTAGTATCTACTCAAAGTCAGACGATTCTTGCAGGATTCTGAAGGTTTGGATGGGTTAAATTAACTTTGGGAGGTTCAACCGACTTTGGGAGGTTTAGGAGAAGGTTCAATCGACTCCGATTAGCCATCGACCGACTTCAACCATTTAACTGACATGCATGCAACCGTAGCGCATCACTTGCAAGACCGTAGCAAGTTCATTCTGTCCATTGTGCATCTTGCGAAGGCGTATCTCGCTTCCTCCCTTGCCCATAAAGACATATAAGAGGTCATAGCGCATATCTTTTGCCCGTATCACATTATCTTGAGTCGTAGTGCATCATTTTGGTGTCGTAGCGCAACCCATTGGAGTCATAGTGAGTTATATACGATTGTTAGTGGTTGGTGGCTTGTGTATAGTGCTATATAAGTGATAATTATGGTTTGGGGGGCACTTTCTCTCCTCTCTGCCAAAATTTGGAGGCTTTACACTCTTCTTAGGGATTATTAAGCTTGTAAGAGGTACAATGAATGTTTTATGTTCTAAACTTTGATTTATGTTGAATGTTTTGTGTTTGAACTTGTGATTTCTAGTTTAATGAGGATTTCTTCTCTCCTTCATTTCTCTTCCTTCTCTCTCATTATAGGTAAGTAATATATCTTGTTTTAGGGTTAGACGAAGGTTAGGGTTTGATGCATCGTATCAAGTGCATATTTTTAGGTTTTTTTAATTTGTGATCCAGATCATTTTTACATCTTTTTGTGAACCTCGAGTCCCATTTGCTGCTAAAGTTCCAATTTTTATCAAGCATGCACCTTTATGAGCTTTACCTTGCCATTCTATACATTTAGGACATTTTGATGTTGTTTTGTCCTTCTATTTTAGGAACATCAAGACATGAAGCTTCACACCCCTGCTGATACGGGATCACAACCCTGCACGAGGAAATCGCTTGACGATAGAAGATGCAGAAAATGGAAAGAAATCTGCCACCTCATGATTACAGTACATAACAGACAAGTTAGAAGGGAATAATTCAGGGCTGGCCAGAGGGACACCTGTCACATGGAGGCCATCACTATAAGAGGACTAGAAAAGGCATCTCCGAAATATCTTCCCGAGGGTGAATCATTCCATCTTCATATCATGTACCAATCATTCCACCATCGCCGCAAGGAGATCACCTACCATATCTGGACGACGTCGCCGGAGAAGACAACACACGACATCGACGTTTCTTTGATCGACAACAGGAAGAACAATGAGAATCTCTGAACATTACTCTCTTTGTTATTCGATGAATATTTGCTGGGATAATCTAGAGTTAGCAGTAGGAGATTATGGATTTGGATTTCTATATTGGTTTCTGAACTTGCCTGAACTATTTCTAGTTTTCTTATTTTATGATTTCAACTTTTGGTTTCCTTATTGGACCGATCGCAGTGACGAGTTTTGGTTTTCTCGAGATTGGTTGCGACTGACCCTCAATTTGATCTTCTTTCTTGATACTTTTTTTCTTCATCGAACGATACTTCCTTGACCGAAGGCATTCATGAAGATAGGAGGTTGAAGTATTTCTGTATCTGATGAATTGTATTTGAGTCACAATGATCGGTGACTTCACACCCTTGCAACCGCAAGGAACCCATCTTACTACTCTTAGTGCTTAGGGCGTTGGAGGACTGACCATCCCATTCATCTACAAATAATTATATGGTGTGCTCCATCACTGGGTCTGCAGCCCTATGATGCATGAATTGTATGCCGAAAGACCCTTAGTTCGGTAGCAACCACTCAACTATCCTAGATAGGTTTCGAGACTTCTTCACAATCCTGGCCGTGTGACTACATGGGGAGAGTGATTTAGATCTCTTGAAAAGGAATCCAAGATTCGTCTCTTCACCGAAACCAGATTCAGTATTTTAAACCTTGTGTGTAAATGTTTATCCGATCTGCCATCTCCGAAATTTGCTAGCTCTAGAGTTCCTTCACACATGTGCTGTTATCCTACCTGCGTAGTCGTGATTCACAGTTATCTTATTTTATCTTTGCAGTTATACTAAAAATCCATAAAAAATAGATAATCTACATTTCTGTTTTTAGTCTTGGTCCACACCATTGATATTGCTTTTTTTGGTTTGCGTTGAGTGTTATTTCCTGAACATTGCTTACGCCGCCCTGTGGATTCGATACTCTACGTACTGCACATGATGTTCTGTATACTTGTAGAATATGTTGTGTTGTCTAGGACTTTTTAAAACCTTATCTCATCTATTGAGATTCATAGTTTTGCATTTATGCTGTCACAACCTTACTCTCAAACTATGCTGACCCGCTTCTAAATATCACACTAGATCACGCACTCATCAAGTTTTTGGCACCGTTGCCGGAGAGGCAATAACCAATTTAAGAAAATTTTCGTTCGACTATGTATATTTCCATATCATTATTCATATAATCTTTTGTTACTCTTCTATTTGTGAATATTATTTTTTCCTAACTACTTCACCCCTAGTTTTCTTTTTCCTTTGTTTGTTTTCCCTGATCTTTAGGTACAATGTATGCCAAAGTTCCGCTCTGCTGAAGGAGATTATTTTTCTGAACCTGAGCGAGAATTCAAAAAAAGAAGAAGGCAACAAAGGCTGAATCAAAACAGAGAAAAAATAGTCACATATTTGCAGTTGAAGTTTGATGAACTAACAATTTCTGAACCGTTTGAGACAACAAATATGGATTCTGGGCCTCACACCCCAGTAGTGCCACAACTAGAATATATACCCAACGCACCTGTGCTTGAGAACTTCATCATTCCCATTAGCACTGATACTCCAGGAACTTCATAGTCACAAACCGCAAATAAAAAAAATATGGAGAGAGAAGTTGCTGCACAAGGTCCCACATGCTTGAAGGATACCTATTCGTTTGTTGCTAATAGAGCGGGAGAACCAAGAATTCCACCGATGGCCAATGCGAACTTTCAACTTGAACCAGCTCTCATCACTATGATCCAACAAGACCAATTTGGTGGAGAAGCAACCGAAGACCTTGCTCGACATCGAGATAACTTTAAGGAAATCTGCGGGACCATCCAGTACAATAATATCCCTGCTGACGCAATCTATATCAGGCTATTCCCATTTTAATTGAGAGGGAAAGCCAAACTCTGGTGGGAGAATCTGAAGCTCGAAGAACTAGCCAGCTGGGATGTGTTAGTACAACATTTTTTAGCCGAATTCTTTCCTCCTAGTAAGAGAACCCACATCCGAGATGAAATATACCACTTCAATCAATTGGAAATGAACCTATACGAAGCTTGGCATAAATTTCAGAATTTAGTTGCCTCATGTCCAAACCATGGCTACTAGAGATGGTAGCTTTTGAACCATTTTCACTCTGATTTAAATATCAGACCGTCATTACACTCGACAATGATGCGGGAGGTGTCTTTGCTACAACTGATATCAATGAAGCATATGACATAATAGAGACACTAGCAAGGAATCACAATTATTAAACACAAGAGAGGTCAAGAAAACCCATGAGAAAGAAGTAATAAAGTGATAGAGTAGAGTGTCGAACCCACGAGGAACTAAGTAAAAATATAATCCTAGAGGTTAATAGGAGACAAACATAAGATGGGTGATTTTTGAACTTTCAGAAACTATACAAACTAAAATAAAATGGTTAAATACAATGAAAGTTATGAGGACTAGGGCTTGGATGATACTAACTTCAGATAAGTACTGAGAACTTGATACAGAAGGCATATATGATGTTGAAATTAACTCTTGGTTCTTTAGATGGTTAGGCAAACTTAAGATATGAATTCCCTTAACTGGTAACTCAACTATCTTATATTAATCTATCCAAATAATACCCCTTAACGGATATACTCTCAGGAAAAAAACACAAGATGCAATAAGTTGTTTTCCTAGATTAAATCACCCTTAATGGGTTGACCTAATAGACCACAAATGACAACACCCTTAACATATTAGAGTTGCAGGACATGAATTGCAAATCAATAGTTCATACTCAGAAATCTCAAGCAATCATGTTCATGAAGAATCAAGTAAAATAAAGATTACAAAAACTGCACTGAGTATGTAGTAGCAATGTTATCAAAGAAAAGAAACTAATACAGAAAATATCCAGAATAAACTGTTCTAATTACAGAATAATTCGTCCAAATAGATAATGGAACAAGAAAGGTACTCCTCTGAAAAGTTGAACAGAATCCGGGCAGACTCCTTATCAGATGACATCCTTCTCCTCCTCAGCAAACCTTCGGAATATCTTTTGCTCTTCTCGCGTTCTTGCACTGGTTGATGGCTTCAATCTCCTCATTTGCCCTCGCCTCCTCCTCTTTGGTCGTCAAAAAAGTCTTTATATACCCTAGGATTTCCTAGGGATGGATGTTGGCTTCTTGTGATTAAATCATCTTTAGAGATCAAAGGCTGTGATAAACTCTTCTCAACTCCTTCAAATATCATCCAAGACGTATCTCCAAAATCTCTGATCGAACAGGTATCTTTCTGGCCGTCGAATCATCTTGAAATCAACATTAATCCGGGTCTTCGTAAATGTCTCACGGCCCGTGAAGGGATATCACGACCTGTGAGTTCTCCCTAACGGCCCGTAACAATATTTCACGACCCGTAACTTGGGCGTTATGCAGTTCTGCGCTTGTAATCTCTTCAACTTACGACCTGTTAACGTTCTTCATGGCCCGTAACATAAATTCTTCAGAAAAGACTGTGACTGTGAAGGTCATGATATGCATGTTACACTCCGTGATGTCTCTTGTTACGACCCGTAATAAGTCCGTTGGGTTGAATTATGCTTGCTGCGAGTGTCGTGATGGTCAGTAACGCGCCTCGGCTTCTTCACGACATGTGATGACTCCTGGCAGATTGTAGCAGTTGATCCTTGTGGTTCGTCATGAGGTATCATGGCCTGTAATGGTACGGTGACTTTGTTCTTGCTAAGGTTGGCTTCGTTACAACCCGTAACTATTTGTCACGGCCCGTGATGAGCGCTGGAGTTGGTGATTTCCTTCAAGAATTTGGGCCTTCCGTAGATTTAGACCAACTAAGCTCTTTCTAAGTTTTCTTGATGATTTCCTGCAAGATTACACCAAACAAAAGTAGATTCCGGACTTGGTACAATATAATCAAATATAACAGAAAATAGATACATGCATTGACAGAATAATCCAGAAAATGTGCCTAATACAAGCCCTAAAATTTGTTATAAAATGCATGCATCAATTACCCCAAGCTTGAAAATTTGCTTGTCCTCAAGCAATGTTCAAAGCAAAACTCAGAATATGGGAATTCAAATCATTGCTCCCATCCTGCTGACAACTATTTTTCTCATACTTATAGCTTAAACACTTATCACCAAAACATCTTTCCTCATTCCAAATGATCCCAATCGCACAGATTCTGACACTTAAACAAATTTAAACTCCTTCCTATTTAGTTCAAACATGTAACAGTGCTAAGTATTTCGGATAAGAACATCAATATTGAAAATACAAATATAGATTGAGCTTATTTTAACAATCAGATTTTTAAGAATATTCTTTATCTTTTCACATTATAATTTGTAGATTCTAGCTTTCACACATGATTGCACAAGGAGGTTCGTGTAACAGGCTTTCAACTGATGACTCCCAGATCCAAGGACCTTAGGGCAACAAGTGTTGAAGCACCCCTCGATCTTACTTGCCCAAACTCTCCCAGGCAACAACTTCAGTCCATTCCCAATATTAAGGCGATAAGAGATAAACTAAAACAATCAAATTTTGCTATCAAATATAATGTCTTTGAACATAATTTTTAGAAAAGTAAGGTCCAAGTAATGGGTCAATGCAAGAATTTTTTTATTTTTCAATTTTTTTAAAATTTTCCTTTTTCTAGATTTTTAATATAACGACAAATTGAATGCATGACTATGCACTACTACCCCAAGCTTGAACCGAACACTATCCTCCAAAGGGATTGAACAAAGTGCATGAAAACAACAAAATATCAGAGGTACAAGAAGAATGAATACGTCCTCGTCGACTCTTGAGATGGCAGTGGTGACTGAGGGTAAAGTAGTAGTGATCCATAGTCCTTGGTCCACATGATAGTCGTGTATGCGTCGGATCATATTCTCCGGCCTCTCCTAGTGATCTTGGATGTCTCTGATGTCGCCTTGTGTGTACAGGCTCTGGAGCTCGGCGCGGCGGGATTTTGCGCATTGGGCGACTTGAGTTGGCCACAGAATTGTCACAGATCGTGAATGGAGGTTACAGGCCGTGAGATGATGATTAGCGGGGCGTCAAGCGCTATAACGGCCAAGATAGGAGCTGCAGAAGACTAGCTTGACACATCACGGGCTGTTATGAGAATTTACGGGTTGTGATATTCAGAGTTGCGGTCCGTGAGGCACTGTAATGGCCTAGGCAGTGGATCGACTTCACGGTGTCACAACTACATGAGTCGTTATGACCGATTACGGCCCGTGATGCAGAAAATTGTGGCTCGTGAATGGACGTCGCGGGGTGCGTCGAGTTGTGACTCTAGTTTTCTGCGGACTTACGAGGCGTTACATGTGTTACAGCCCGTAAGTCTATCATGGCGCGTGGCAACGTCGAGGCTGAGCATTGATGCAAAGGGGCCACGGGGCGTGATGTCGATTGCGGCTTGTGACAGATGAAATGACGCCTCGTAAATGTTGCGGCCAATGGTGGAACTCCTGCTCACGGCCCAATACATTGTATAATGGATCGTGATGCTGCAGTAATTGCTTGATGGCATTGATCTAAGCGGAGACAAAGGTGAAAGGCACCCTGCATGAAGATTAGTATATAGAGCATAGATGGTGCGATCTGGTGGTTGTGGGGCGTGCCATTATTGCGATCATTCACGGGTCATAAGGTCATAGTTGCGGGGTGTTACGAGGCAGGGATGATTCATGGAAAGAGTTGGTAGCGGCAACAGTTCAGGTTCGTCATGGCCCTCCTGTGATGTATGTGACGACCTGTAACGGTGTGGAAAGGGTTTAATTGTGGATCGTGATGATGGTGGCAGATCGTATGTCAGGTATTGGAAACTTTTGCATTTGGTATCTGTTGACTTACGGGCCGTGAGGTTAGTTACGGCTTGTGATGAATGTCCTTGGTGGTCTTCAAGGTCGTAAGCTGTTATAACGGGCTGTGGATCGGGTATGTTACAGGTTGTGCCATCTTTTGCTACATGACTTACGACCCCTGATACATTGCTGTTTATAGAAGGGTCCACTGTCGAGCCCGTGATGAGGAATCACAGCTCGAGAATTCAAATTTAGGTTTCGGTCTGTAGGTGTCATGGGCCGTGAGGTTAGAGGAGAAATGGTGCTACTGGGTTGAAATCATGTTAAGGCAACCAGATGCCTTTGGACTCGACGTGTGATAGAAACCTAACTAAAATAAAAGAATCTAACTAAAGGAGAAAGGGTGGAGGTAGATTAGTTCTAAGTTATAGTCGCTAGCTTGACTTTGCACAATTATAATCATGTGAAGATAAAGTATTAAGGAACGAACTCACCCAACAATTGATGACTAGTCGACGTAATGGTGGGTCTCGTCCATGCTTTTTAAAAAATCGCAATCCATCTGGAATGTCAACCCTTCTCCACGAGTTGATGTTGTAGTTGGGGTTGTGGATCGTAACGTCATAATTGAAAAGCATTGTGCGTTGGGAGGTCTTGCTTGCAGTTGAGGCTATGTAGTAGATGTTGGCTGATTTTTGGTGGAAATTTGTTTCTGAATTTTATTTGAAACTCTTGGCTTGCATTGCATCGGCATTGTTTTCACTAGTGAAATTGACCTCCTCTGAGCAGGTGGTGAATGTGATGGAGATGATAAAGTCTCTAAAGGTGGACTCTTGCGATACCATTGCATTGAGATTGATGGTGTGTCTATTTTCAATGTGATGTTGTCCTCCCCCTGAGATGGTGTTGCAGGCAATGTTGCAATAATACTTGGATCCTCCAAAGGCGAGCTCCTCCTTTGGACTTGTCCATCAGTGATAATGTAAGCACTTGTCTCTTTGACCCTCAACTGGGTTGTCCATGTTCTCCCTCGATAGTTTATTTCTGTGCCTCCATCTTGCTTGATAAGAATATTGACATTGATAGGGGCACATTGACGAACATTGGGTTCTCCAAAATTTTATCCTTGAGAGGTTCAAAAATCTGAGAAGTCTGTTGTGCAACTTCCCTCTCCAATTTATCAATTTGCTCTTCCATCTCTTTGAATTTGAGTTGTCTCTTCAAGGTTGCTCTTTGGCTCTGGTAATCTCTTGACATCATTTGTGTTTTTGTTTGGTTGTCTTAAATTTGATGCATGTCTCTCCAAATTTGAGATTTGATCCTGCTGCATGGAGATTTTCTTCAACATAGAATTCATCATATTAGTAATAATTGCAAGCGGATCTCTAGATTGGTATTTTGTTTGATCTTGTTGAGGCTTCAGAGATGTTGCCTCGGTCTGGATTCCGTCTTGTATTCCAACTTCTTTGTTCTCCAAAATTTGCTGATTGGTATTCACTTTCTTCTTCGCCATTAAGGTTATGATAATATGTGCGTGATGACCAGGTTGTGTGCAAAAAAAAAAATCTCCTGAAAAAAGCTTGCACAACACTAAAAGACACATGAAGGTAATAGAAAATAAAAGAAAAAGTCTCAAAGTGACATATGATTAGAGTAGTTAACAATAGTTCCCCAACAACGACGCCAAAAACTTGATGCGAAAAATGCGAACACGGCAGAATCAGATACTAGCAAGTCGACTAGTCGAACAAGTAATAAAGTGATAGAGTAGAGTGTCGAACCCACGAGGAACTAAGTAACAATCTAATCCTAGAGGTTAATAAAAGACAAACATAAGATGGGTGATTTGTGAACTTTCAAAAACTAAAAGAACTAAAATAAAATGGTTAAATACAATGAAAGTGATGAGGACTAGGGCCTGGACGATACTAACTTCAGATGAGTACTCAGAACTCTATACGACAAGCTTATATGATGTTGAAATTAACTATTGGTTCTTTAGATGGTTTGGCAAACTTAAGGTATTAATTTTCTTAACGGGTAACTCAACTATCTTATATTAATCTATCCAGATAATACCCCTTAACGGATCTACTCTCAGGAAGAAAACACAAGATGCAATAATTTATTTTCCTAGACTATTAAATCACCCTCAAACGAAAACTCCCTTAACGGATCAGAGTTGTCGGACACGAAATGCAAATTAATAGTTCATACTCAGAAATCCCAAGCAATCATGTTCATGAAGAATCAAGTCAAATAAAGATTTCGAAAACTGCACATAGTATGTAGTAGCAATGTTATCAAAGAAAAGTAACTAACACATAAAATATCAAGAATAAATTGTTCTAATTACAAAATATTTTGTCCAAACACATAATGGAACAAGAAAGGTACTCCTCTGAAAAGTTGAACAGAATTCGGGCGGACTCCTTAACAGATGACTTCCTTCTTCTCCTCAGCAAACCTTCGATATATCTTTGCTCTCTGGTATTCTTGCACTGGTTGATGACTTCAATCTCCTTGTCTGCCCTCGCCTCCTCCTCTCTAATTGTCAACAAAGTTTTTATACCCTAGGGTTGGATGTTGGCTTCTTGTGATTAAATAACCTTTTGAGATCAAAGGCTGTGATAAACTCTTCTCAACTCCTTCAAATAACATCCAAGATGTATCTCCAAAGTCTCTAATTGAACAAGCATCTTTCTGGTTGTCGAATAATCTTGAAATCAACATTAATCTGGGTCTTCGTAAATGTCTAACAGCCCGTGATGGGATATCACGACCCGTAAGTTCTCCCTAACAACCCGTAACAATATTTCATGACCCGTAACTCGGGCATTATGCAGTTTTGCGCTTGTAATCTCTTCAACTTACGACCCGTTAACGTGCTTCACAGCCCGCAACATAAATTCTTCAGAAAAGACCGCTACTGTCAAGGTCGAGATATACATGTTACACTCTGTGATGTCTCTTGTTATGACCCGTGATAGCCTATCACGACTCGTAATAAGTCCGTTGGGTTGAATTATGCTTCCTGCGGGTGTCGTGACGGTCAGTAACATGCAACATAATGGGCTTCCTCATGGCCCGTGATAGATATCACGACACGTGTTGACTCCTGGCAGATTGTATCAGTTGATCCTTGGGCCCGTGATGAGGTATCACGACCTGTAATGGTACTAGTGGCCTTTGTTGCTGCTAAGTTGGCTTCGTTACGGCCCGTAACTATTTGTCACGGCTCATGATGAGCGCTGGAGTTGGTGATTTCTCTCGGGAATTCGGGTCTTCTATAAATTTAGTCCATCTGAGCTCTTCCTAAGCTTTTCCTGACGATTTTCAGCAAGATTACATCAAATAGGAGTAGATTTCGGACTTGGAAAATATATTCAAATAGAACAGAAAATAGATGCATGCATTAGAAAAATAATCCAGAAAACGTGCCTAATGCGAGGCCTAAAACGTTATAAAATGCATGCATCATTAATATGGTACAACTCCAGAGCAGCAATGTGACATCTGTGGATATCTCAGCCATACAATAGAGATGTGTAATATTTCAAATCAACAAAACCCCTAGTGTGATCAACTAAATGCTTTTGATAACTTTGTGCCAAGACGTCCCTTCGAGAAGTACAACCCTGAAAATAGAAATCACCCATATTTCTCTTACAAAAACAACCACTACAAAGACGCCCCAAACCACAACCAAAACCCACCAAGCCAAAATCCTCAAAGTCACAACCCTATGTGGCAACCCCAAATTTTGCCTAGACAACATCAACAACAACCACAACCCTTACCACCTCAATAAGAACCTCTCCTATTACATGAACCACCTAAACCCGACCTAGAAGATATGATTCAAAAAATAGTAAAGCAAGAAGAATAGATGAGTACTGAGCTCAAGCGATTTACCACTCACAACAAACTCTTGGAAAATCAGATAGCTTTGCAAGCCAGTCAAACCTCTTCACGACCCCACTCTTTACCAGGACAACCTGAACCCAATCCCAAAGAGCAGGTCCAGGCTATGATTTTGAGAAGTCGGAAGAACTTGCCAAATCTAGAGCCAACAGAGTCCATCACACCTAAGCAACATCTACCTGACACTCAGCCAACATATCACACCCCTGAACATAACAACTCATTTGAATATGAACAACAAAGTTCCAAACCAGTTGAAGCCAAGAAACCTCCTATGGTTGAAGAGCCAGCACCAACTGAGAAGCCAACACCGGCCATCTACCAACCTCCATTGCATAAAGTTTTACCATTCCCTCAAAGGGTGTTAAGGCCCATGAACAACAGCAATTCAACAAGTTCATAGAGCTGCTAAAGAAATTGTACATGAATATTCCTTTTTTGAAAGCCATTCAGCAAATGTCGTCTAATGCTAAATTCCTAAATGACATTTTAACGAAGAAAAGAAGGATATATGCTGAAGAAACAATGTCCTTAATAGAGAATGTCAGCTATGTGATCCAAAACAAACTACCATCCAAGCAAAAGGATCTCGGTAGTTTTTCTATATCGTGTGAGATCGGACACCACTGTGTAAAAAGAGCACTTTGTGACCTTGGAGCTAGCGTTAGTGTGATATCCCTTTCCATGTGTAGAAAAATGGATGCTTGAGAGCCCAAACCTACGAACATGATCCTTTAACTAGCGGACAAATCCATCAGGCACCCGAAAGGAATTCAGGAAGACGTACCAATCAAAGTTGGGAAGTTTTTCATACCTGTCAACTTCGTGGTGTTGGATATGGAAGAGGATCCAAATACTCCTCTTATTCTAGGCAGACCATTTATAGCTACATCCCGTGCAATTAATGATATTAAGGATGGAACCCTGACATTCGGAATTGGAGATGACACTATTGAGTTTAATCTATCTCAGACAATGAAAAAATCGGCTTGAGATTTATTCGATGAAGATTATGATCTTATTGAAGAAGTTGTCCAATAAGTATCATCAATTGAATTTGTACAAAAGCATGAACAAACTTTCGAAGTAAGTGATACCTCTAACAACTAGCAGTTCTGAAAGATCAACCAACAAGTTCAGACTTCAAGAGTTCTGAAACAAGCTGTGAAGAAAATCAATCACAGCCTTCGGAATCTATTATCACACCCTTGTTCATTCAGCTGAGTAAATCATTAGAGATAGCCACTGAGATACCCCAAGTTAAGCCAGCGCCTAAGCTTGAGTTGAAGCCTCTTCCCGAAACACTGAAGTATGAATTCTTGGGACCAGACTCTACTTATCACATCATTGTCAGCTCAGCTTTGTGCGGAGATCAACTGGCCAAGCTCTTCGAAGTAGTCAAAGCTCACAAGAAGACTATCAGATATTCTATTGATGACATCAAAGGTATAAGTCCTTCCCTTTGCATGCACAAAATACCACTAGAAGAAAAACCATAAGCCAAGGATTGAAGCACAGAGGAGACTAAACCCAAATCTAGGGGAAGTCGTGAAGAAAAAAGTTTTGAAGTTGCTTGATGCCGGATTAATAAACCCCATATCCGACAGTAATTGAGTCAGCCCTATTCAAGTCGTTCATAAATAAAAGGCGACACAACTTTGATACAAAATGAGAAAGGAGAACTTATTCCAAGTCGAATCACAATCGGGTGGAGAATGTGTGTGGATTATAGGAAATTGAACACGACCACCAGAAAAGATCATTTTCCATTGTCGTTCATTGATCAAATGTTGGAACGACTAGCAAAACAACGATACTTCTGCTACTTAGATGGATATTCAGGATTCCTACAAATCCTAATTCACCCTGCCGATAACGAGAAGACGGCATTCACTTTCTCATATGGAACATTTACCTATCGACGAATGCCATTTGGACTTTGTAATGCGCCGACAACTTTCCGGAGGTGCATGATGTCAATTTTCTTAAATTACGTTGAAGAGATAATGGAAGTCTTTATGGACGATTTCTCAGTTTACGGATCATCGTTTGATAACTGCTTGCACAATCTGAAGAGGGTCTTGCAGAGGTGTGAAGAGACGAATCTAGTTTTGAATTGGGAAAAGTGCCACTTTATGGTGACACAAGGTGTAGTGCTTGGACACATTATTTCTGAGAGAGGCATAGAGGTAGATAGAGCAAAAATCAAAGTTATTGATGTCAAAGGAGTCCGAAGCTTCCTTAGTCATGTGGGATTCTACCGAAGATTCATTAAAGACTTCCCCAAAATAGCGAATACAATGACCGACTTGCTGCATAAAGATGCTGAGTTCCATTTTGATGATCAGTGCCTCGAAGAATTCAACAAAACAAAGGCTGCCCTAGTTTCAACTCCTATACTCCAGTCACTCGATTGGAATTTGCCTTTTGAAATTATGTGTGACACTAGTGATCATGCCCTAGGATCTATATTTGGTCAAGAGACAAATAAAGGAGTTGTTGTTATCTACTATGCCAACAGAACATTAGATCCTGCACAGCTAAATTACACCACGACTGAGAAGGAATTGCTGGCAGTTGTGTATGCTATGGATAAATTCAGACCTTATCTTGTAGGTTCGAAAATTGTGGTGTACATTGATCACATGGATGTGAAACATTTGCTGCAGAAGAAAGATGCAAAACCTAAACTGATAAGATGGATTTTTCTATTAAAGGAGTTTGATTTGGAAATCAAAGACAAGAAGGGAACTGAAAACTCTGTTGCAGATCATCTATCGAGATTATTGAAGCCTCTTGAAGACTGCTCTATCCCATTAAATGAAGACCTCCTAGACGAGACACTTATGCTATCATCAACGTAGGACAACTATGATACGCTGACATAGCAAACTTCTTAGCTCATCAGGAAGCATTTGGGAAGGGATTCATATCACCTAAGATGAACTATCAAAGGAAGAAGAAAAATGTTTAGTGAGATCAAACACTTTTACTGGGATGATCCTATACTTTTCAAAAGATGTTCAGATACACAGTTTCGAAGGTGTTCCCAGAATATGAAGTGACCAAAATTATTGAACAATGTCACAACTCTGCTTACAGAGGACACTGAGGAGTGTAGAGAACAACAACCAGAATACTTCAAGTTGGATATAACTTACCCACAATCTTCAAAGATGTGAATGCCTATTTCGAAGCTGCGATCAATGTGAGAGGACAGGAAATATTTCGAGAAGGAATGAGATGCCATAGACCAGAATCCTTGAAGTCGAACTCTTCGACATTTGGGGAATCGATTATATGGGACCATTCTCGACAACCGGAAAATTCAAGTACATACTTGAAGTTGTTGACTATGTTTCGAAATGGATTGAAGCTATTCACACAGTGAATTGTGATGCTACCTCAGTTAGAAAACTCTTCGGGAAACTCATCTTCCCACGATTTGGTGTACCCAGTACCATTATCAGTGACGGAGGAAAACACTTCACTGAACAACAATTTGAAAACATGCTACAAAGTATGGAATTAATTTATCACAAGGTAGCAACTGATCAAGAAAAGATTGGCCGTCAAAGCTAGATGACGCATTATAGACATGTAGGACAGCCTATAAGACAACATTCGGTGCCACGCCCTATCAATTAATTTATGGGAAATCTTGCCACTTTATAGTGGAATTGGAACAGAAAAGGTATTGGGCTGTGACACAATAGAACTTAGATTTGAAGAAAGCTGGAGAAAACATAAATCTACAGCTAATAGAGTTAGAGGAATTGAGAATGCAAGCTTATTAGAATGCAAAAATTTATAAGGAAAGGACAAAAGTTTGGCATGACAAACACATCCTCAACAAACAAATCAAAATTGGATAGCGAGTCCTCCTCTTCAACTAAGGATTAAGGTTATTTCTGGGCAAACTTAAGTCACGATGGACTGGCCCATACACCATCACCAATATGTTTAATCACGGTGCAGTAGAGATAACTTCAGAACAAGGGCATACTTTCAAGGTTAAAAGGAACTGTCTGAAGCTTTACCATTCTGAAAATGCAGCGCCTGAAAGAGAAACTATCAAGCTCAAAACAACACAAGAGACATTGCCGAGAAGAATGTCTAGTCAGGGACATTAAATCGTGACGCACTGGGAGGCAACCCAAACTAACCATTAATAAATTCTTTGTTCTTTATCTGTGTATAATTCATGTAGTCAGATGTCAAGTCATGAATAATGATCTACTAAGTTGTGACGAATGCCAGAAGATGAACCGCCTCAGCGCTAGGCAGGAAAATTCTAATCTCCCACCTATGCCCCCACTGACGTCATCCCTCAATCATAACTCTCCTTTTTAGGCGACCGACTTACGGTTTCTCTCTCTTCCCTATTTTTCCCTCAAAACTTTTGTCTTCACCATTATTCCCATCTTCCTCATATCTCTTCCAACGGTTATGGTCGCTACCCGAGATCAAGAAATTGGACGAACTTGGTGATCTAAGTACAAGGGAACGAAAGGAACCGACGCCGACCCCTACGTCTTTGACTCCGACCCCTCATCGGCTACCTAATCACCGGCCATCGATGTGCAGAGCCATAGCATGCCGCTTCTCACGCCCGCTCCTCACCTCATCCTAGACATTCATCCCCTGCCCAATATTCCACCACCACCTACCATGTCGAACGAGAAGAAAGCAAAACTAAGATCGGCTAAGGTGACGTCCCCAACAAAACCACCGTCTTCAACCTCTGCAACTACCGGCGCATCAGCGTCCGAGATGATGAAGGTAAACCCTACGCAATCTATTCCACCTTCGTCACTAACATCAACTGTCAAGCAGGCGACGACAAGAAAGAAACTACTAATCAAGAGAGCCGTCGAAACAACCTCAACTACGACAAAATCCTTTAGTCTGGAGAGGGAATGAACTCTCCCAACCGTTCCCGAAGTTCCAGTGCCAGAACCTGTGCCGGCACCACCTTCGATCACACCACTACATGAAGCTATCGCAACGAGCATTCCTCAACCACCAGCTAAGAAATCGAAGAAAGCGGCCTCAAAGAAAACAGCCAAGATTCCGGAGCACATAGTGGAGGAAGAGACTGAAACCCTACCTCCAGCAAAGCCCGCAATGAGGAAGTTGACGAAAATGAGACCCGTCGAAACACTGTCTAACGCGCCAGCGGTGGCCCTAGAAGAGCAACCTGCTCCGCCACCAAAGATGAAGAAAGCCACTCCCGAAAAGCCAAAGACAAAGTGGCATCAACAAAGAAACGACCATCGCTGGCATCGGATGATGAAGAGGAAGAAGATGCCGATTTATAGCCCCTTGTCAGGAAGCCGCACAAACGCAGCAAGGGTTGTGACATCGAAGGCTCTGATTGAGGAAGAACAACCAATGATCGAAGTCTCTGAAGTAACACATGCCGCAGTAGAGCAAGCATCTGCAGAAGAGGAAGCACCTCTGGAAGAGGCCACACCTGTAGAGGAAGAAGAAGTAGCTTCAGAGGAAGAAAAAGCAACGACAGACGAAGAAACACAGGGAACCACCAAAGAAGAGCACCAATATCCAGCGATAGACGCGTGGGAGACAAAAACACCAGTTCAAACCGAATCCTGTGACTCAGTAGCACATCGGAGGACATACCTCCATAACAATCAAATATCACACCCCCATAGCAAACCGAGGAACACCCGCAAGATGAACCAGCAGTTGCACCCCCACAACAAGAGATACCTGCTGCCACACCCCAGCAGTCAGAAGAGTCGGAGGATACCGAGTCTGAAACCTTGCCAGATGCCGAGGCCCAGCCTGAGAAACCCACGGATGAGCAAGACCCTCATGGACGCCTCCAACTACCTACAGAGATCAAATTCTGAGACGACGAGAAGCACAGACTTTATCAAAAGCTTAAGACTAGGGATATCCTCGCCACAAGATACATGGACACCGAAGCATTGAAGAGGCTCGGACTACTTGACGACTTGACAAAGCAACTGAAGAAGATGGAGGTCGACATGTTTTTCCTAAATTCATGGCCGACCTATGACTATATAACAATTGAATTTCTCAGCACTCTCCAATTGACCAACTCGGAGGACGGCGTATTCCTAAACTCCTAACTCTTCAACCACGAGTTCCACTGGAGCTTAGATGTGCTTTGTACTATGTACGGTTTCCCTATCACAATGGTACTAAAGAAGAACACAAATTACAAAGGAGCGGAAGTGTGGAAGTGGGTCACTCGAGAAAACTGCTACGTGCTTCATCAAGCTAAGTCATCCTCTTTTAAGAACTCTACAATTCATTACTTTCAAAAAATTTTGGCCAATACTCTCTTTGGGAGATATCACTTCGAGGCAAATGTTAGGGAGGCTGAAATGTATATGATATGAGGACTGATAAAAGGGAAGAAATTCAACGTGGGGCATATGTATTTGGAATATATTTCTCAGCTAGCTACCTCAAAGAAGGGACCCATAGTCATTGGAGGGTTAATTACACCTATTGCAGAGAAGTGCCAATTAGACTTGTCCAAGCTTCGTGCAATTAGGGGGACGACCAGAATTGACATATCCATTATGCTCAGCATGAAGATTATTGCGATCAAGAATGACAAGTATGTCCTAGTCAACAAAGGGAACGAGACATCCATTGAACTTCCCAACCCAAATCTCACTGATATCAACAAAGGGAAGAATTGGACCCTCTTCACACCTGAGCATAGTGCACCTTACCTCTCTATTGCCGTTGTAAAGAAGACCACCACTTTTGACACCGATGAACCTCAGGTAACAACCCTGCTCACCTAACTTCTGTCAGAACAGCAAAAGCAATATGCACTCTTGGAGGCACTCATCTTCCAAATGAGAGATCCGAAGGAGGACAATCACCGGCTTAAGGAAGACATCGTCAACAAGCTGGAGACGTTGAATGAAGAACCAGAGCAAGAAGACGAGAGCTCCAGAGCTGAACCCTCCTCCACTTGAGTTGCCACTCTCCGTGGCTTGGATACAACACTAGGGACATTGTTGGGTTAAGTCAGGAGATGGTCATGGTAAGATCAAACTCTTTCGATAATTTTATAATCACACCATGAAAATTTTGCTTTCTATTGAAAACATGTCATCTGCATCTGCTCTTGTTCTAAAATTTTTCCTTGTTTGCCGTTGTTGTTTCTGCAGATCTATCATCACACCTTGGAACAATTATTGTCACACCTTGTCACCTGTCACCTATCTGAAATTTTTTCTTTTTGGAATATTATTGTATACATGCACTTGCATACACTATGGCTTGCCTTGTTTATTATCAACTTTTGAATTAATGCAGTACTAGGTCCAAGCCATGTGTAGTATTAGGTTTTATTGTATCACTGCATCTTGATGAATACTTGATTTGATTGACTGTATTTTTGAATCAAAGCTCTTTGCACTGAACATATCTGCTTATCACACCCTTACTTTTTAGGCTTTAGAATTTCATCACCTTGCCAAGTAACTGACCCCACAAAAGAGCATAAGTTTCAGTCTCCCTTGCCCCTTGCCATAACACATTTTTCTTTTTTCCTGAATAACTACTCCTCTGACCTTCCACTTGGAAGTGTCAAGAGTATGCTGTATAGCACTCCAATCACTTACCCAAGTATTCTCAGAAGAAAGGGATGGATAATGCCACAGGGAACTTATCTCTCACCTCCAAATAACTATTCCTCTGGCCTTCCACTTGGAAGAGTCAAGAATATGTTGTTTCACAACACTCTTAGCATCCTCAACGAGTATTCTAGGAAGAAAACATGAGGATATGCTAAGAGAAGACTCTCTATTTTGTTTTCACACCCCTATATTCTAAAAAAAAGAGAGCAGGAAAAGAGGCAAGGGCAAGGAAAGGAAAAATAATTGAAAAAGAAAAGTATGCTCTAAAATAAAGAAAAAAAGGGGGAGGATATCTTGGTCATCATTTGAAAAGTAATTATTTTGCCTAACGGGTTGGTGTGACATGCAAACTATGGGATTATGACCCTGTGTTACATTTAGCTAGAGGTTCAGTGATTCTTAGGTGAAGTTGTGTCAATCCAGTTTGGGTCATTTACAATGTACTCTTGAAAAAAAAAGTGGTTTTCAAAGTATGACTTATTACCTATGTTGTGGTCTTCGCAATTGAAAATGATGTTGCCTTAATCTTAATTCATTTGCTTGAGGACAAGCAAAGGTTCAAGTCCGGAGATGTTTGATGCATCGCATCAAGTGCATATTTTTAGGTCTTTTTAAGTTGTGATCCAAATTGCTTTTACATCTTTTTATAAAGCTCGAGTCCCATTTGTTGCTAAAGTTCCAATTTTTATCAAGCATGCACCTTTATGAGCTTAACCTTTCCATTCTATACATTTAGGACATTTTGATGCTGCTTTGTCCTTCTATTTCAGGAACCTCAACAGATGAAGCTTCACAACCCTGCTGATATGGGATCTCAACCCTACACGAGAAAATCCCCTCACGATAGAAGATGCCAAAATGAAAAGAAATATGCCAGCTCATGATTACTAGTACATGACAGACGAATTAGAAGAAAATAATTCAGGGCTGGCCAGAGGGACACCTATCACATGGAGGCCATCATTATAAGAAGACTAGAAAAGACATCACCAAAATATCTTCCCAAGGGTGAATCATTCCATCTTCATATCACGCACCAGTCATTCCACCATCGCCGGAAGGACATCTCCTACCATACCTGGACGACGTCGCCGGAGAAGACGATGCATGACATCAACATTTCTTTGATCGACAGCAGGAAGAACAATGAGAATCTCTGAACATTACGCTCTTTGTTATTCGATGAACATGTGTTGTAACTAATATGATAATCTAGAGTTAGCAGTAGGAGATGATGGATTTGGATTTCTATCTTGGTTTCTGAACTTGCTTGAACTATTTCTAGTTTTTGTATTTTATGAACTCAACTTTTGGTTTCGTTACTAGACCGATCGCAATGAAGAGTTTTGGTTTTCTCGAGATTGGATGTGTCTGACCCATGATTTTATCTTCTTTCTTGATACTTTTGTTCTTCATCGGACAATATGTCCTTGACCGGAGGCGTTCACGAAGATAGGAGGTTGCGGTATTTGTGTGTCTGATGAAACTCAAGGACTTTGCCACGAGAAGAAAGAGCCCTACTTGTGGGTCTAGAGGAAGTCCATCCATTCATAACGAAGGGGGTCACCTCTCTCTTTGCTTGACGCTGACATCGCAGGCTGAATACTCAGGAAGAAAGATGAGTGCTGCTCTAGCGTTCGAAGTCCGTCAATTAGAGATCAAAAGATTTGGTCGTTCCGTTGATCATATCCATTAAGCCTAACAAGCATGGTTCAAATATCAGCCTATCTGCCCAGAGAGAAAGCTGCCCGAGGAGGGATTAAGAGCTCCAATCGGGTCTAAACATATCCCGCATGATGTGCTCCGTCTTCTTGGCATGAATCTTTCTTCTTTCAAGTCCTGGGGAACCACTCCTCTTGTCTTTCCAAGCAACTCAACATATTCTATTTGTGTCCTTTCTTTCCACCGACCAGGCTTACTATGGCGAAATAAAAGTGCTCTAATCAACCTGAGACCACTGACTCTCGGACCTAGGTTCTAGCGTACATGAGGACTAATACAAGTGCTCTCCGAACCGTGCTGGATAGTCACCCATCACATGGCTCTCAAACCCAACCTGTGGTGGATCCCGGGGGACAAAGTCAAAGCACTTGATCCTTTGCCCCATACTTTGAGAAGAAACTCCTCCCCGGCGATCAAGCAGCGACACTGCTCGTGATAGGCTTAGCTTAAGCCACTAACATTCGGTTCGCTCAGATTGTCCTCCCTTATCTTCCCTAACGTTCAAAGTTGTTCTGGTTTGAGAAAGGAGCACCGCCAAGTCCACTACGGATGCCCTGAATGAATAAGAAATGGTGGGCCACCTGCAAAGCAACTAGTACTTAATTGGGCGCGCGGGGGGGGGGGGGT